>MU385727.1:466959-552767 GCA_022497155.1 Whalleya microplaca | reverse complement strand
TTTTTTATACAAAACAACCCCACCTTTTCACCCATGGGGGTTTGGTTGCAGTTAAACGGTTTTTTGTATTTATAAAATATCCCACCAACCCCCCACCCCCCCCCCCCCCCCCCCCGCCGCCTCGGGCGCCCCCCTACTAATTCAATCCACACGCTCAGTTTATAGATCAAATGTCTACTCATCTCAACACCATGGTATACAACAGCCTCCACAATCATACTCATGAACATAATCACACTCACAATCACATATTCACTCACTCACTCACTCACTCACTCAGTCAGTCAATCCCTCATTGACATACAGAATAGCTCGTATTGCTAAGCTACTTATATCTGCCATGTCCCATTCATCCACCCACCCCACTCCATACACTCCACATCACACACTCCACACACAGGGCAGACAGGCAGGCGGGCAGGCAGGCAGGCTTGACCCTATTATCTATGATCAGAAAGGCAGGCCGGTTCGTGTTGGGTCGCGTTGCTTTGGGTTGTTGTTTTGGTTTCGTTTGGTTGGGTGATCCCGAGCAGATCTGTTGTCCGTTTGTTTGTCCGACTGACTGTCCGCCCATCCATCCGTTCGTTCGTTCGTTTGTCTATGTACATACATATAGCGCCCGAGAAACCCAAGGCGCTGGCTGAGCGGAGTGGAGCTGAGCTGGCATCGGACCATCCCTGAGATTGCCGTTCCCATCCCGTTCTCTTCGGCTCCCCTGTCCGAGCTGCTATCTGCCTCAGAGGATGAACGGTCCGGAGCCGGCAACCAATCAATAGACCTTCCGCCCGCGGTATCCTCCTCCGCCTCGGCCCGTCTCGGCCCACTGTATGATTTCTCTCTCTCTCTCTCTCTGATTCTGACTCTGACTTCCCCCACTCTTCTTGTCCTTTCTTCTCATGGGTTGTCATCCATCCATGCATCCATCCATATCGATCGCGATCAGAGAGTTCATCCAGATATATGCAAGTAGTAATCGTTGCCAATGCCTCATCAGCAAGAAAAAAAAAAATAAAAGGAAAAGAAAAAAGGACAAAGAAAAAAACAACAACAAAAAGACTTGGAAGGAGGCGGAGGAGGGGGAGAGGCCAACAGCCAAATCGGGGATGTGACAAAAAGCGCACGGGGAAAGTAGTAGTAGTAGCAGGAAGAATGTAGTCAGTTATCCCGTGTTGGTTGGTTGGTTGGTTGGTTGGGACGGAATATCCCTTCCCCCTCAAACAAAAGAGTTACGCCCCCATGCAGCAACTGCAGTACGCCACAACGCGTTTGTCTTTCCCTTGTGCCAGACCCTGTTGTAGGAAGAAAGGAAAAATAGTATGAAGGAAAAGAAAAGTCGGAAATACCAATGTCCCCACCAACTGGGTATAGCATAAAGAGGAATGATGAAATACAGAGCCGCCTCTGTGAGGCGGGATGTAGGAAATAGGGGGAGAGGGGGGAGGAAGGGTATCGTATTATGGCGAAACCATCGGTCCAAGATTTTGAGATAGTTTCGAGACTCGAAATTGAAGAGGCGTGCTGTGCTCCAGAAGCTTGAATAACCCCCAACCAGCCAAGAGAAGCGATTATGACATGATGCGTGATGAACCGCTTTGCTGCCTCAATCACTGGGTATATTTGCGAAGATAACCAAATTAGTCTTGGAAAACATATTGTGCCAAGGAATAATAGAGTGAATCATCTCTTCCACATTGGCCGGCTATACTTCAACTTTTTTCTAGAGGGTGGAACCTGTTTCTACCGAGGCTCCATGCTCTCCGGGCTCATCATGCCAGTGTCGTCCTTGTCAGTCTGGCTATTGTTGCCTTGGCTTTGCATGCTGCCCATGCGCTCCATCGGGGGAGCAACTGGCAAGGATGCACCATTCGCGGAGGCGGTCCCATTCGGCATGTTCTTGGCCTTCTTCGATCCGCCCTTCTCGGGGCTGATATTGGCCGCCTTGTTGGCCTCGGCGGCTGCGGCTGCCTGCGCCTCGAGCTTCTTTTTCTTCTTGTTGATGGCGTTTTGTTCCTTGGGAGGCCGCTTCTGCGGCGAGACGATCTTGCCTGTAGCACCAAGACGTGGTCGGGGCCGTCGCTGCTTAACGGGCAGATCTTCATCTTCAACCAACGGTGAATCGCCATTAGCGTGCAGTTTCGCGAGGAAGAAGTTCTTGACAAGACCAATCTGGTCCTGGATGTTCTCCTTGGTAATAGGATCCAGGGGCGGCAAATCTTCGAAGAGCACCTCGTTGGTAGGACCGCCCTGTGTCGGGTTTTGGACCTGGTATGTGTTGCGCACCCTCGTTTGGAGCAGATGGAGAGGGACGGATAGCACGCCACCGAGCTCGCCAGCAAGGCCGAGTTCCTTGAAGCCGAAGAAGTCCTCGCCCAGCTCTTCAGCAAAATCGCCCCCGATGAACTGTTCACTTCCATCGTTGAACGCCGCAGCCCCTTCCTGGTTACCATCGGTCACGGCAGGACGCAGAAGATCGCTCAGGTAGGCCTTCATACGCTCGTGGATACCGCCGAGTCTATTTCCAAGGCGCTCTACTTCGTCCTTGGCGTAGCTTTCAAGATCCTCAAGGTGGTAGCCGTTTTCGTAGATCGTATGCAGTAAAACCTCCTCGCGGTTGTAGCGGGGCTGGGCTGTGAGACCGCGTTGGATAAGCTCAGGAGTCGGGTCTTTCTTTTCTATTTCGCTATAATTCTTGAAGGTCTGTACAACCGTCCCAAAGTAATCGGCAGCAATGTCCGTAATCGTCTCTAGCGAAGACGGCTGAAGCTCCTCAAAGCCCGCGTGGTAGAATATCTTGGCGACTGACCGTTGCATGGCTGCCCTGCAAACTTCTGGCGCCATAACAATGTCATCGCCGCACGTGACATGCGGCTCGATGTCGGCCTCCAAGAACGGCTCAGGGTTGTACTTGGGGAATTGGTTGGCGTATACCTATGATTCGTTAGTCTCAAAGCCCCATTGTACACGTTTCAAAGGTAGGGGTAGGTTCCATACCTGGGTCTGGAGCTGCATCTGTTTTATGACACCGACTTTGGAGCAGACTTTCCTCGTCTCTTGCATCTGCCGGATGTTGGCATCGAACTTCTCCGTCAGGCGTGCCTTGGGGGCAGTGAAATAGCCCGGTGGTAACGTGCGAAGAAATTCCTCGTGCTGATTGATGACCTGGCCGTCGCTGTCCTCGATCCACTGCAGCTTAGGTGCAATATCCGGCACGATGCTCTGAGGCTCGTAGTAATCAGGGATAACCTTTTCGACGTCCTCTTCCATCCCCTCGGCAAGAGTCTCGGTTGGCTTGCCTTCCTTGGCGGCGGCGGCGGCTGACGAGTCCTGCAGATGACCCGTCAGGCCGATGGCTTCTGCCTGCTGTTGACCCCGCAAGTATCGACGCATGCCGGACTTGCTCCTCAACAAGGCAGGCTCTTCGATGTTTAGTTTCTTGCCGTTGAAGAGCTGAAATCGCTCCTTGGCAACCAGTGCGCGGTCCTTCTTGGTGACCTGCTTCCAGATTTTGTACTCCTCGTCTTCGGCGGCTTGCTGGGCAGCTTCATTCAAGGCCTGCCCCAGCGCCATACCGTTCAGCGAAGGGCCATCGATGTCCATGGCGTCAACGTTACTTCCCATGCCCGAAAGGCCGTTGAGGCCACTAGGGGTCATACCTCCCACGGGCGGCGTTCCGAATCCGTTGCTCCCGTCGAGTTCAGACCCCTCCCGATGAGCTTTGGCAAGCAAGCCGTTGAGCTGCAGGACGGGCTTCTGTTCTATATTCGGCGTGCCTTCCTTCTGGTCACTGTGGGTCTTCCGCGACTTCGTCCCTTTGGCTCCGCCGGCGATTCGACCGCGAGACGACATTATCGGCTCATCGTCCGAATCATCGCCGTTATCATCATCGCCGCCATTCTGCTTACGCCGCTCCTCTGCCTCGACCTCGGCGCGAGGTCGGATGGTAAGGTCGGGAATGAGCGGGATGAGTTTCTCGGCTTCCTTGCGCATCCCATTGGCCATCCGTCGTAACGGGTGGTTCATGTCCTGGTTGTATCTCAAGCAGTTGTCCCAGATCAGGTTGAGGTCCGTGACAAAGTCGGTCTTGGACTTGTACGTCAGGGACTTGAGCTTCTTCGTCATAGATCCGAGGTCCATGGGTTGCTTGATGACTTTAATCACGAAGTATTAGCCGCCATGAAAGAACCGATGTCGCGCAGGTCGTTGCAGCAGCACTTACAATTGTAATAGTCGGGAGCGTCCCGCTTGTTCACCCTCGTGAGAAAGGGCGTCGAGTACTCGGTATGCGCCTTGAGTTCGGTCAAGACCTTCTCCAAGGCCTCGTAGAGTTCCTCCTGGTTGACATTCTCTTCACTGGCCCACTTACTTCGGTTTTTCCTAACCTCGTTCATGAGAGAGCGCAATTCGGCGTCGGACGCGCGCACCATGTCGCGCTTCATATCTATGCGCGCAATGAGGTGCTTGAGAGTCAGACTCGACGCGCCGAGGTTTGCGCTGCTGAGCGATCCGTGGTTCTCGACCGCATTCCCGCTCGTGATGCTGTTGTTATTCTTATCCATCTCGGCCTGGAGTTGCTTTTCGGATTCCTCGAGCTGCTGCTGCTCCAGCATGGCAGCGCGATCGTTCTCAAGGGTGTAGAAGACGGTATGAAAGCTGCGCTTGGCAGCCTCCTCGGTATCTTTGCGGGCCTCTTCGAGCTGCTTGCGCGCATCTTCGGAGGTGTTGGCCTGCGCATTCGGGCCTTGCGACCCCTGCGACCCCTGCGACCCCTGCGACCCCTCGAGCGTCTTGTCGGGAGGCCTGTCGGGGGAGGTGACGGATGCTATGGGGGAGCTGCCGGACTTGGAGGGGGACAGGAGGCCCTTCGAGGCGGCGGCGGCGCCCTTGTGCTTCAGGGGAGAGACGTTCGCGGCATTGTGGACGCCTTCGTCCTCGCCATCGTCCTCGTCTTCATCGTTGTCGTCGTCGTCATCGTCATCACCGTAGTCGTCTTCGTTGATGACCCTCTTTAGCCTCTTGGCGGGGCGTTCCTCGATAGGGGTATGGTCGGTGGTGGGTGCGGGTAAAGCCGAGGGACTGACGGGCTGCCGCCAGGATTGTATGGCATCGTGGTTGTAGGAGCCGTCGGCGGTGAACATCTGGGTGATGCGGGCCTCGCTCCGACGGAACAGGTCGGCGAAGTGCGAGCGCATGCGGTCCTCGTCGACGTTATCGGGTGCCTCAGGCACCAAGACGGAGGCGGAAGAAGTATCGACGCCATCCTGAGATCGGGCAGCGGCAGCGGCAGCGGCATCGGCAGACGGGCGGAACCACTTGCTGCCGTTGACCTGGTGTTGCGGCGGGTGCTGTTGCGGCGGGGGCCAGGTGTGCTGGCCGTTCATGATGGACATGACTAGCCGTTGCGGGCGTGTTAGAGGATGCGAGGTGTGACGGTAGCCATGCGGTATGCGGAGAGCGTGGGAGAGAAGATGGCGGAGTAAGAAAAAGACGGTCGCGTCGGCTCGGCAACAGGGCGGTGGGCGCCCCTAAATTGAAGCGGCTGGAACGAGCGACATCGAAATAGATGAAAAAAGTATTTTGCAGCGGCGGAGCGATGATACTGGCGGCGCGTCGATGGTTCGTGGTGGACGGGTAATTCGCATGCGTCGAAAGGGTGAGGTCTGGTCAAGTGAGGTTTTGAGTGGATCGTGCATCTGTAAGGCCTGCAAGCCAGCCAGTCAGGTCGGTAAGTCAGGTACGTACCTAACTCTTTGCTGACTGATCTATGTACCTAGGTATATATTCAATATAGATAATCGGTACATAGGTACGGCGATACGGTGTCTCTCGTCATCACCCTAAAAAGCACCACCACCGCTCAGACAAACCGTAAATCGGATTTATACGTGCTCGCCAAGGTGACGATAGTGTATATAGAGTTTTGCGCATTTATGGAGGAATTGGTGGGAAGTGCATTCACAGGTTCGACGCTCAAGAAGATGTATTTAATAGTACCATTTGACTGACTTACATAATCACTGATTCTGCATGTCCCGATTCCCATTTTCATCATATCACGTGTCATCACACTTCGTATCTACGCATTACATAAGCCCAGCAGTCATCCATTCATGTCCACGTCCCGACATCCATGAAGAACAGCCACAGCACATGTACGTATATATCCTGAACAGCCTCATCATCATCCAGCAGCTCTTCTTACATCACATACTTCCGATACATTTTACATCCTATACTTGGAATGCACAGTAGCGAAATCTGTCTTAAGTACGAATGGAATCAATGCGACTAAAATTTAGTTACGGATATTTTTACAATGCATCTACATGTCAGTAAGACCTGCATGTCCTACGTACTAATAAGTAGATAAACCTCGGTTTCGGGATAGACGCCTTTCTGCTTGTGGGGGACCCTTGAGTACCCCAGGCACCCAGGCACCCAGATACCCCGGCCAAGTCCACTGTAGAGCCCACTGTAGCGTGCTGTAGTATGTATGTATGTACATGCCTCTTACTGTACGGGGCTGGTTCACTACACGGCCAGCTGCAGAAATACATATGTAGCGGTATGTATGTACCTGCTTACATAACATTTAAGGTACCCTCTCCTACAGTGCCTACAGTCGACATTTACCTATGTACATGCAGTCGGTACCTAATCAATTCAGCCCCGGGCTCCAGTCCAGCCCAGCCCAGCCCAGCCTCACTCATCAACAGTGTCAGCACAGTGTTTCCTTATTGAGCAGTCAGTGACGACAAAGAAGTGGAACCACCCTCTTCTGTCTCGGTCAGTCAACTGTCAGGCTGTTTTTTTTTTGCTGGGCTGGTGGGCTGCTAGGGCCGTTCAGTGGTCCTGGACAGCGCTGACCAGGCAATCGACCGCTGTAAAAGACCTAAGAAGCTCTCCCCGGCCCATTCTGTCCCGTCCCGGACCCCAACATCCATTTTATTACAGCTACATACTAATCTTTGATCTCTCTTCTTCCTCATACCTCATATCACACAAGGACAGTTATAACCTAGTTGACTAGAATTCTTTCCTGTCCTGCAGGATCTGTACCATCGCTTTGTTCGAAATCATGCTAAGCTAGCCCTTCTACCTCGACCTCTACCTCGACCTCTACCTCGACCTCTTCGACCCTCTCTCTACCAACCCTACCCATCCGAACAATGCGCATTCGGTTGCCTTTTGCAGGTCCGTACTCTCCGTCATACCCTCTTATCTACCTAGTCTTGCCTTGCCTTGCCTTGCCTTGCCTTGCCTTGCCGGGGTTTCCCAGTTTCCCAATCAAGCTAACAAAGGGCCTACAGGCGGCTTCTTCCTGCTCTGCCTGATCGCGGGCTACGCCGGGCTCTCGTCGCTGCAGCTCGGCGGCGTGGTCAACGACAAGGTGCTGCACGTGCTGACCTTCTTCCTGCTGACGACCGTCTTCTACTGGATCGTCGACACGAACCGCCGCCGCACCCTCAACCTGACCGTCGTCGTCTGCACCCTCGGCCTCGGCCTCGGCTCCGAGTTCCTGCAGGGCTTCCTGCCCAACGGCCGCGACTTCGACCCCCTCGACATCGTCGCCAACCTCGCCGGCAGCGCCCTCGCCCTCGCCCTCTGCTCCTGGTACCACTTGCGCATGCTCGAGCGCAAGCGCCTGCGCCGCGGCTACAACGCCGTCCCCGGCGAGGACGCCGCTGACCTCGAGCTCGGCGAGGATGTCGGGGCGCATCAGGAGGAGGGCGTCATGTCGGCCGCTGGGAACGAGCGGGCTGCCGGCCCGGCCGCCACGGCCTCGCTGGAGGAGGTGGTGGACAACTGGGACGAGAACGCTGTGGATGCGTGGGATGACGAGGAGGAGGGCAACGGTGATATAGGGGCCACTCACGGGAAGACATCAGAGCCCAACGGGGGCGATGCGACGGATACCAAGAAGCGCGTGGACTGAGAGAAAAAGAGAGAAAGCGGTATGAGGATACGATATGAAATAACGGGTGGGCGAATTTTATTAATGATACCTTTTTTTCCTCCCTAGGCGTCAAGGAAACACTGATTTGTATTACACGGCATGGTCTTTCCAAACAATCATCCACACATGTATGAGTTAAGACGAGGTCATGATATCACGGATTGTCAGATGCGTTGTCAGGAGCTAGTCAATGGAATTCGAACGCTTGCGAATCTTTCATTCTCCATATAGGTAAGATACCGCGTAAGTCTTCAAGGATTCATAGAGCGACGCAGGATCGAATATCTCACACTTTGACACATATGAATGACTTCCTCACCTCGTAAATATGTTCAGGAAGAGGCACAGTTCGCTCAGCCATAGTATTCGAATATCTCTAAGCACGCAAGCGCGCAGACTAGCTGCACAATGGTCTAGCTCTTAGGTAAAGAAATCCCATCGGCAAAGTCTCGGCGCTTTCTGCACGAAAGAGGAAGCCGGAAAAGCTCATCACTTACTTACTCTCTCACGTATAAGTCAGCAACACAGCCATTTTATATTCATATATATATATAGACTACCCTCCATTGTACATAGAGGTTTTTTTTTTTTTAACCCCAAACTGTATATATCTCTTTCCCCAAGTATATATACACACATACTATCGCGATGTCTTCACACGCCAACGGAGCCAGCGGAGTCAATGGACACAGCAAACCCGCGGAACCTCAGCTGCACAGGGCAGACGAGGTCGAAGACGTAAGCACTAACTAACACCAGCACAGCACCATCCATCCATCCATCCCCACTCACCACTCTTTCCCGCTCGCTACGGTGTCTGATCTCTATCGCAGTTGCTCGAGGCGGTGAAGTCGCTCATCGTGCCCTTCATCCGGGCCGCCGACGGCGCGGCCCCGAGCCGGGCGCGCGGGCAGATCGCCGCGCGCGAGCGGAACGTGCTCGTGGACGCGCACGCGCCGGAGGAGCTCGCGAAGAAGCTGCTGCTTTCCCTGCCCGGGGGAGAGGGCAGGGGCAAGGAGGGCTTGTTGGAGGCCGTGCAGAGCGTCCTTAAGTACAGCGTGAATACCTGGGACCAGGGGTTCATGGATAAGTTGTACTCGAGCACGAATGCGGTACGTTGGCTAGCTGGCTTCGCTCGGCATATCTATGATATATATATATATATATATATGGATATGTTGAGTATTGGGTTATGGAGTGCTGGCTAATCATGGAATTGTAGGTTGGCGTGATATCTGAGCTGCTGCTCGCGGTCCTCAATACCAACGTAAGTCACCTTCCTTCTCTCCTTACCACAACATATCTATCTACCCATTTACATACCCCTGTCCCCTACCCCCTACCCCCTACCCCCTATCCTCCAACCTAACACAAACACCACACAGGTCCACGTCTACACCACCTCGCCAGCCCTAACCGTGATCGAAAAAACCACAACCCGCCACCTCGCCTCGCTCTTCGGGCTGACGGGCCCTTACGCCGGCGGCCTCACCTGTCCCGGCGGCAGCGCCTCGAACCTGACGTCCCTGATCATCGCGCGCAACACCCTCTACCCCTCCACCAAGACCGCCGGCAACGGCGCCCACGCCTTCGCCGTCTTCACGAGCGCGCACGGGCACTACTCCGTCGAGAAGGCCGCCATCGCGACGGGCATGGGCTCGTCCGCCGTCGTCCCCGTCCCCGTCGACGCCGCCACGGGGCAGATGCTGCCCTCGGCGCTCCGCGACGCCGTCGCGCGGGCGAGGAGCGAGGGCCGCACGCCGCTGTACGTCAACGCGACGGCGGGGACGACGGTGCTCGGCTCGTTCGACCCGCTCGCCGCGATCGCCGACGTGTGCGCGGCGCACGGCCTCTGGCTGCACGTCGACGGGTCGTGGGGCGGCGCCGCCGCGTTCTCGCGCGCGCACCGCGCCAAGCTCGCCGGCGTCGAGCGCGCGGACTCCGTCACCGTGAACCCGCATAAGATGCTCAACGTGCCGCTGACGTGCTCGTTCCTGCTCACGCGCGACGTGCGCGTGTTCCGCGCCGCGAACACCCTGCGCGCGGGGTACCTGTTCCACACCACCGACGACGAGGACTCAGATGAGAAGGAAGTGTGGGACCTCGCGGACCTGTCGCTCCAGTGCGGGCGCCGCGGCGACAGCCTCAAGCTGGCGCTGGCGTGGATCTACTACGGGGCGTCCGGGCTCGAGGCGCAGGTGGACGGGGCGTTCAGCACGGCGGCGCGGCTGGCGCGCTTGATCGCCGCGGATGCGGACTTCCGCCCGCTGCTCCCCCGGGACGCGCCCCCGCCGTGTCTGCAGGTGTGCTTCTACTACGCGCCGGGGGGCGTGGTGGCGGAGGAGGCGGCGGAGAACACGCGGCGCACGCGCGAGATGGTCGCGCGGCTCGTGGGGAGGGGGTTCATGGTCGATTATGCGCCGGGGGAGCTGGGGAGCTTCTTTAGGGTCGTGGTCAACTGCCAGACTTTGGAGGGTACGGTCGAGGGACTCGTCGTGGCGTTGAAGGAGGTTGGGAGGGAGGTTGTGCCTGAGTAAGTGGATGTAAATAAGGGAGAAGAACCTGTTGCTCCATCTTTTGAGTCATTCGAGATCTGTACTGGACAGCTCTGAAGTCACTGGTTCTTTGTTAGAAACGAGCGACATAGACATACTTTATATAAGAGAAGCTCTCGGACTAGAATTCACAGGAGAAAATAGGGGCTATGCAAAAATTGAGGTATATACGCATCCAATATTATTTGAATCTTATAACTCCCTTCATGTGTACATCCTGCTGTGTTGTTTATTGATAGTTTAGTATATCCAGCAGAGCCAGTAGGTAGCTCGCTAGACACAGGCCAGCCATTCCATCATGAAGCTGAATGGACCTAGAATCTTCACATCTAACCACACGAGTATATATGGAAATCTTCTCTGGCAAGATGCTAAACCTTTAGTAACTCATCTAACATTCCCTCGTAGCCTGGTAACGTGTTTTGGTATCCAGACTCATCAATGGGTGTCAGGGACGTGTCACGAAGTTGGTATCGCTCAATGTTAGCAGGGTTAATATGTATCATATTCGCAGATTTACCCTCAGCTGCAGTTCTCTCGCTTCGTACTCTGCGAGCCGCTTCATAGTATATACGTATCTTGTCCTGATGATCTTAGAGTGCTATATCATCTATAGAAATGCGAGAACCATGACCACGTTGTCCACCGAAGCTAAACTTCTGGCTATCCATGATGAAGGTCCCTCATTTTCAACGCTATACGAGCAACTACGGGTGATCCAGAAGAACGATTTCAAATAATGTAACAGAATATTCAAAGAATAGAAGACTTCGTTTTCAATGCTGGGGTCTTCTTGTCAACATTATAAAGCACCGCAGCAAGTTGGATGCAACCGAGAACTAGGGAGGGTTTCGCTCGCATAGCAACGGTGACAATGACATCAGACTTCATTCAAATGGTATAAGAGATACGATACCCTAATAAGTACCTGAATCATTCCATCCATGGGACTTACAAGATGGAGTACGTGTACTCGTGCAGGTTGAAGACATGGTTAGGCTTTCAGAGCATGGTAGAAACAAAGAACGTTTCCAAGCAGAACAACATGGCAGTGCTCTATAAATGGGAGGGTTCTTATCAAAAAGGTTGAATTGGTACTTTCGGTTCATGCCGAAGCGAGAGCAGATGCCCCGAGAGTGTATGATGACTCTAGAGAAGGACCCAATTCTATTCTCTCGCAAATAGTGAGAATTTTACGCGAGGCAGATCTTTTTCTACCTCTTGCGTAATCTTGATTGCGAGAACGGAGGTTTTACTGAATTTCGGATGACGATATGCAGTCAAGCAGGTGACAGTGAAGTCGTACGCCCCATCGTGGATTTGACGTCAAACAACCAAAGCATTGTAAAAGCCCGAAATTCGTCTATCTAGCCGTGTCCATCTTAGAATAAGCCCTGAATGACTAGTAGATAATCGTCACATAATTACCATTATAGAGAAGGAGCATTTCTACAAAGGACATGTCATAGAATTGTGACGGAATTTGGGGCATATATGAGCTTCTTCCTGTGTTCTTCGTACTAGCTTGTGTACTCTTCTGTCAATTATACGGTTACTAGTATCTCAGTCTAGACGTTGTGGTTTTCAACAAAGAAGTCAAAGGAAATTCCCCATTGAGGGTGATGTTCTAGTTTGACGACTGGAGAACCTATTAATGGAACCGCAGAAAATCCATCTTTCCTGATCCCCAACTTGCACCAATTTCTACAGCGCAGAAAGCCATACCGCATAAAATGCAAATGGAAACCATTCAAGCTTCACTAGACCGATTCGAAGAAAAATACAAGACCGCTTGCGATTGAATGGGTAAACTGCAAGCCCAACTGGATAAATCGCAGCAGAAAAACCGAGGCCTGGAAGCACAAGTTGAATCCCTCAAGTCCAACAATCAGCACTTAAAGGACTAGCTTGAGCGGCCGATTAGAATATCGGAGTTGTAATCGTTGCTCGTAGAGCCGAAAGTGAGAGCAGGGAGTCTATGATAAGACAATGGACACGCCTCACGAGGCTTCAGGCTGCACGCAAGAGTGAAATGGTCCAAAGGTCTGTATTGCTCTAGTACGCAGCTATCACACGTTTCATTCCTTGGGCATGCCTGTCTGGCATCATACCTAACTTATACTTGTAAAACTTCTCATAATTGAATATTTGTGCTCACGTATACGTGTATCGGGGTACGTTCGAACTCAGGTTAATACTACGTGCCAAATCCGGCTCATTCACGTGCGAGTTTCAACCGCTCCCTTCCTAAATTCATTACCAATCTTCTCGACCTCAATTTCAACCCGCCCTCGACAACGACCACAGAGAATACCATAAGATCTGCCTATGTTACAGTACAATACCTGACCAGAGAGATAAAACACGTCGAGCATTGCCTGGAGAGTCCAAAGATCAAGTAGGTAAGAGTCAGTGTCGAAAGCCCAACGAGCATCATCCATCAATCGCTCTAAGACTGAACCCACTTTACTACTTTTCTACGCAAGTGCGCCGTGGTTGGATTAGGGTTGTCATTCCTGCATATGTATGCAGAAAACATCGAAAACGAGGTAAAAATTTCAGGAAAAAATTGAGGCTCTCGCTGTGGACAGCGAGGCATCGGGGATTGAGCCCGATGCGGGGGTCGAACCCGCAACCTTGAGATTAAGAGTCTCACGCTCTACCGATTGAGCTAACCAGGCGGTAGAACCGGGTAGAAACCTATCCGCGGAACTGTGAGGTTGGTGGTTTTTGTTGGAATCGGGTGAGATATTGTAGCTTATTGGATGAAGAGACGGCGGCGCGGTGGGGGCGGCGGGAAGGTCGGGGAATCATCGGCTATCAAGTGCCCCTAGCAAGATAAGCTAGTCGTGGATGGGAATAGCAGGCCGCTAGAAAGAGTTCGAGAAGATCACATTCGTCGAACGAGCAGATGATAAGTTAAAGAGGGATAAGTTACTCGACAAAGTCGAGCCGACGAGAATCCAAAGGCCAGAGGACTACGCTTCTACTTTCCTCTTTGCTGGCCTTCCTATTACAAGTACAGCATGGCATCTGGTAATTCCACATGCTTGTATCATTCACTAGTATTTTGGGAATATCAGTTTACATACTAAAGTGTAGGTACCTATGTTTCATGGCAAATGCCCCTGGATTGAATCCCTTTCTAAACGGCTCTACCTAATACTTAAGTATTGCTCCGTCAAACTCATCAGCCACATCTAGAAATAGATGGGATTCAGCTTGGACACCAGCAGCCGCCACCAGTCCCACCGAAAATGACGGGCTTTCCGCCTGTGCATATCGAACCCGCTCATATCAACGGGTCTACTCCGTATCCCTTGCCAAAATACATCATCCAGCAGATCCTCTCAGTGGGCTCGCGTGACGGTGAGTCGGTGAGTGTGTCATCGAGCAACTGGATACGCAGATACGAAGATTTGGATGCGAGATCAGATCGCGTCCACGCACATGGACTGTGTCCACACGGAGCCCACGGAGTCCGCAGGCCCACAATCGGCACCGCACCCATAAATGATTAGACCGACACGCATGAGATCGACATGGAGCTCTGACGTTGGTTCGGACCCACTCCCGGACGGTATCGGAGTCCTGTCGTTGCCGGAACGGAACCGCGGGCGTAACAATGCAGTCTTCCATGGAGGATACCGTATGCCTCTTATAGCTGGCCGAGTGGCGATTTAATAGCTTGTGCCGGCATGACGCGCTTTGGGCTTCCCTATGGTGGACATTTTGTCTTCACCCGCCGCTCCATGCGGAGGCGCCTTGCTAATGAAACGATGACCATACTGTCCTGCTAGCTGTCATCTGCCTGCAGGTAACCTCACGACAGCTACCCATATGAGTCAAGATCTTGCGCTAATTAATGGACACCTTTGTGGTCCTACTACTCATAGAGGTACATCAATTGGCTGTGAAATAATGATATACGCTATGTAGTTGATAATCCAACGAATGTTAAACCCAACATCAGCAACACCACGACCCCCCATACCGCGAATCTTCGCACCCACATCGTCAGTTGGAATGGGGATGAGCCCAGGCGGAACCTGTAGGGTGGTAGTGCCAGTGGTGGTGCATGATGAGTTACAGTCTACCCCATTTGAATTCGACTATAACTACCTAGGATCTGTAGAAACAGCCATGGCAAACGACCTATAAGTAGTTCGTAGTTAGTATGGGGTCTCGTATGGTCATCCCTTTTGAAACCCGCCTCCGTATGCATAGAGCTGTTTTCCCACCAGGGGTAGATGGTACATGGCATATCTACGTCTTATAGAAGCTGAGACGGAAAAGCATAATGTCAAGAGAGATAGACCTTGAACATACTAAAGTCCCCCGCCGGGATATCTACTCTTTAATCTCAGCGTCTACTTCTTTTAATCTGTTTATAACAAGGTGGTATGAGATCAGTTCTGATCTCAACAGCACTAGGGCCTGTGCTAAATCGCTATTATCAGAGCTCCGCTTCATTAGCAAGCCAATACAATGACGATTACGTTCTATCACGTCGAGTTACAGTTCCACGGCCGCTTCTATATCCCTTATCGACGTTCAATTCTTCCCCTTGCTCCGAACAGGGGTTGGGGGACTGAAAGTGAGGCGCGCGAAGAGGACGCGGTGACATCGGCTGAAGCAAGAATGACTGGTGCGTATCTCTGGAACTGGAAGTTGAGTATACACTGGCATCATCTACTTAGATAGCTATGGATCATTACCATAT
The DNA here is from genome assembly GCA_022497155.1 of Whalleya microplaca. Lineage (NCBI taxonomy): Eukaryota > Fungi > Ascomycota > Sordariomycetes > Xylariales > Xylariaceae > Whalleya > Whalleya microplaca. The sequence goes on along the minus strand of MU385727.1, from coordinate 537,535 downwards.
TAGAAGTAAGCTACACATATATAGCCAGTAACTGGGTAGTCGAAACAGATACAGGTCCTAGGCATATGGTTCGGCTGGTTTATTCATGATGGCATCGGTCAGCCGGTGAGAAAAGACCGTGATTAGTATACCCAGCTGTGCACAAATAAGGACGAGACGATCGTACGTATACACATATCTATTACAGCTCAAGACTCGACTTGATCATCTAACCCCTCTTACCCCTATTATCCACCCACCACTGTGCCCTCCCCACATACATGTGCTAGATACAATATCCCATACCAGAAACCAGACCCAACACTCGAATAACACATATAGCACATGGAAGTAGGGATATATCTATCTAGACACCAAGATAGAATCGAATGATGAAACTTACAAGGCCTCGACCAATCCAAGGCACTGAACTAAACAGAGACATACTACCCCTTTCTTTCAAGATCGCGGTAAGGCATACATATGGCTTCACGTACGACGACTGATCCACTGTCTCCATCCTTATACATCGAACATGGCAGTGTACTGAAAATCAAGCAGTATATCTAGCTACTATCTAGCTGCACAGAGGCAATGGCCCTACCTATCACGTCTCGAAGAGGGGGCTTGGAAGGGCAGTTAGCCGTCTTCTACTAGAGCCAACTTCACATGTGAAGTGAAGGCCTCATTACCAGAGTTAGACAATATTTCCCCAGGAAAATCGCTACGAGGTCAAGATTAACGAGGTTGACATGCTAGAGTAGCTCATGCTGAATATTACAGATTACAGGATGATAGCTGAGAAACAAGCCTCAGTTTCCCCCCTAAGATATCCTAGGTACCTACACAATCATAGATTACGGGCACGCTCGCGATATACAGACTATCGAAATTGATCGAACTGGTAGGAGCACCGGAGATATCTATCCGATGACTGATTCATGGCCGGGTGAAGTACCCCTTCATCGTCCCAGCTAAGGGGTAAAGGGGCTACTATTACCAACCGATTTTGATAGTTTGATCGCAAACTACTACCCTGTTCGACACAGCAAGACTTCGCGCAAGATATACGAGATAGCTTCCCCCGGGTCGGATCCTCCTAGGCAGTCTAGTCGTTACGACGCCAACGAAGCGTTCACTTGCGATAGCCGAACGACGGGCTCGTGAATAGTGTGATTCAAGATCGTGTCCTCTAATCTCAAGCTCATCAAGATAGGGGGGGTTATCGTGTTGATCAAGCTGATACCCCAAGAACCAATCACATCTCTCCACTGGCGCACTCTGACCAGCCGATACAACTGGGTACCGACTATCGCAGAGAGGGACCGGGTTCAGCACCGGATATAATGCAGCGGAGGCTCCCGTGACCCAGCTGCGGAACGAGTCAAGCATCACGATACTAGCCCTATGGGACCTCAATTGCCCATCTTTACAAAAGGCCATCCTACCTAACAACAATCAGCTGGCCACGATAGGAAGCAAAGTCCCGCAGAGCAAAGCTGCCAAGATACGTCGCATCACCTAGCTCACGATGCGAGCTCCGGGCTAGCAGAACTGACATCGTGGAGTAGTCGGCTAGAATCTGGCGCGATGGCCGGGGCGGCTTGGCTGCCCGCCTATCGCGGCTCACGGGTCAAGCGCCTAGGGCAAACCAGCACTCTGGAGCAGCAAGACCCGAGCGATTGGTTGGCGGGCTGCTGCATAGCGGTGTGGCAAGAGTCCCTAGCCCAGCCTTAAGAAGGGCGCCGGCGCAAGTAGATAAAACTCTAAAGGCTGGGGCGCTCCGCGCCAGCCCGTCGACGAACCCTTGGCGGGTTCGATGGCAGCTGACGACGCTTGCGGGCCACTAGTATCGCTCTGTCGTCCCTTTCTATGCCTCGCTGTCAAAAGGAGTAAAGTTTGTGTGAAAGGGCAGGAGTGGTCATGCTGGATCTACGTGACGCTGTTCCTTGGACGAACTCAAAACTGTTGAGACTCTAGATGGCATCGTCGTGGAAAGGTTGGCCCGCCGCGGGGCTGCCTGACGGCTGACACACTAATATTTACGTAAAGCGCAAGAAATAATAGGGTATTGAAGGCGATTTGACGGCCGGTCCAGTCAATAGAATTTCAACGGCAAAGATATCGGATTTGAGAAGGGTGCTGCAAGCTATAGCTCTGGGTCATTTGGAGATGTTACGGGTTTCGTCCGGGCGGCGTCAGCTGAATCTGCATGAGGCTGATAAGTTGAACGTATCTCGGGTCAGTCTGGAAGGTATCAACGGCGGTATGGCTGAAACCAGAGCTTGTCAGAGCCTGGTAGCCTGTCCACTCGGCTTTCGCGATTATGAGGTGGCTCAACAGAGCCGCATGGAGCTGCAGTGGAAGACGATAGATGCTGGCGCTTGTTGAATAAGGTTTGAACGGATCTACATACGCCGGCTTCACCTGCATACGGGCCAATGCCACCAGATCAGCGTGCCATAACCTACTGCGCAGATCATGTAAATCGAGTCAGGCTCAGGGACACTAGCTTTAGGTGAGAGACCCCTAGATCCGGAAATAGGTCAAAAGTGCAGAACTCAAGCCAATATGACCGTATACTAGAGCTGTAGCTAAAGCCGTCGGTGGGTTGGGTCTGTGATACGGTCCTCTGCCGAAGAGGTTCTGAGGACCATCGATAACTTAGCAGACATTTGCAAGTATCTATAGATTAGTCCCGTCTATGGACAATACCACCTGTGAATCTAGTCAAGAAGCATATTGGTTGGGAATGGGTCGATACCGGCCTAACGGTTCTTTAGAACCATACGCGCAGGAGCTACAGGGTCGGAAGCGAGAGCCGATAGACTTCGTTGAGGCGTTAGAACAGACGATAGTCAAGTCCTGGCGTGCTTTGGCAAGGTCTGGGGTGTCGTAGCAAGTTGCCAGCAGCTTCTTAGGTAGGTTGAGGAAGGGAGACTGACTCTGGAATTATCCACAAAGGCATTGTCGCAGAATTCTTGCATACCTAACAACAACAGCGGTACTTATTATTAGGTTAGACTATCAGCTAGTTACCTGTCTGCACTTCATGTGTTTATCTCCAACCTTGCCAATAGATAGGGAAGTGAAGATCTCCCAATAAGATTTCTTTGAAGACTCTAATAAACCTACGTGTCCAGTAGATGAGCACTCGAGATGAGGCAAATCTGATACGCACCGGCGGTGTTTGACAGCAGGCAATGTTAGACGGCAAATTGAAAGCTTGGCATCTGATGGGAATGATGGCAATAATGGGGGGAGAAAGCAAAATCCCATCTCCTCTGCTTCTGTTAGCATGGGATTTTGAGAGAAAGTCCATGTACTGTCTTAGACAAGTGCGACTGGTTTAAGTCATGATCGACAGCGGGGGCCCGGTGAAAAAGACCGGGCTTGGACAGTGTGCTGCGGGCGGTACGCGCTGAGGGGATCTTCGTCTCAAGAATTTGTTTGGATTTGTTCATGTTGGATGTGGCAAACACACGTCAGTCAGGCCGCAGAGGAAATAAAATGGGCAAAAATGGGCTTGATGGGTGGGAGAAGGAGCTCTAGGCTCTAGCCACAAATGCCTCAAAGCCACAGATAGCTTAGCCTTAACCACCCCTGTCACGATAGTGCAACGTGCAGCGAAAGGAACAAGAGACAAGGGTACGGATTGGGCGAAGTGATTGGACAAGACCAAAGGTGGGGTTTCAGGAAATTGTTAAGGCTCGATGTACCCGACCTTGAGACAGTTTTCTGGGACCCAAAAGCCAAGATGGCGGACATTTTCCTCCGGCTTCCCAGCAAAAACAACAATGACCTGGAGCCATCAACTGGCCAAAACAGGAAAAAACAATGGCCAGGAGGCTCTTTTCCTCCTGCTTTACTCCGCATTCAGGGCTGTCAGGTTTGACAACTGATGTCACTGATCGAGAAATATGATGGCAATCGTTGAAAATCTGTTCTGATGGGGTCTCTATCGAATTATCGAATTCCACCGAAGACTCACAGGGTGCCTGGCGATATCCCCTTCTTCTTCCCCTCTGTCACTACTGTACTGGCGTTATGGGGCATGCATCTCGCTTTTTTTCTTCAAGTGCATTTGCTAGCAATAGTACCTAGTCATCTGTGTTACATGGCCCTCCGAGTTGCGCAGCTGGCAGAACCTGTTGCATCCATGTCTTCTCGGCAACTAGACATAACAAGTTCTCACATGATTCTCGTGAGACTTCCCGTAGACTGAAATCGTCCTAATCAATATGTAAAGCTATGCATAAGCTTGGAAACTAGTTAATATACTCTGCTAGTCTCTATTGTGTGATGGTTAGTCTAAGAGGGAGGAAGACTGATCAACGACACCGCTTCTGACCGGCCAAGAGCTAATAAGACAAATCAGTTAATTAACTAGAAAATTGCCTATATGCTATCCAGCGGACTCTTTTGACTAGCTATAGTCGTCCTAATATTGATTGCATTCTAATCGGACCTTTCAGGTACGGGACTACTTTATGAGTATCATACCAGAACTTTCTTAGGTATGTTGGCCTGCGCAAGGCTGAAGTCAGTTTGGTTTTTCTCAGGATAACATAGTTTGGCTATCCTCAGGGTTCTGTGGTTGTGGGTTTCTTTAGTATTAGGGGGAAGCTTCGTAGAGATACCTATGGCTTCCCTCATACCTACATATGTGGGAGCTCGCGCTCGCGCTCGTGCTCGCGAATTCCAACATCAAACGGACACTTCCACCCCCCTCTGCCCCTCTGCCACGACGGAGGATTTGTGGCGATAGCTATGAATTTCAAATTGTGGCTGAATCGGACTGGGGTATGCGAATCGGACGGTAGGTGCCCAGGTGGGCCGTGCCGCAGCGGAGCTCAGCTCCGGGCGGACGCTGTCATTTTATTAACCCTAGGTAACTTTTGGCCTTTGTCTCTGCCGAACCCCAGAAGCGTGCTTTTCGTCTGGCAAAAGAACGTAGTGTTTCATTGATGTTGAACTTCGCGACCGCGAGCTTTCAGTGAGTATCTATAGAAATCTTTAGATCAGTATTAAGCATATCAGATATGGTACGGCACGGAAGCGGGCGGCAAGAGAGGAACTAGAGGGCCTAGTGGAAGGCCAGTGGAAGACTCGACGGGCGCCTCGGAAAACGCAGTCGGCAGATCGGCAGATCGGCATTTAGATAATACTTAGTATTTCGAATAGAGCAATTGATGCTGTGTTATGTAATAATTGCGTATCTTAGATACAGGTAAATTGCTACATGTACATTGGTAGAACAGCTCTGATGTTTGGGGTTTGGAGGTCTGAAGCTCGACTGCAGTAATCTTTCGTCACTCTTTTGCAAGAGAACCCGAATACGTTGGGGGGGTACATCAAGGATGGTGATACCAACAGACAATTCGGTTGTCACGTATCATGGCTACGCGTGCCTTGATAGGATGGAAGAAGAAATAAAGCCATTGCTATGTAAGCTGGTAAGCGTGTTCAATTGTATCGGGTCCTATGTTAACACATTATGAGGTTGCCAGCGTGTCGATCCTTACATCACTCGTCGAATAGGCAAGCCCCTGTCCTCCTCAGCAACCCTGCCCTACTAGGTACGTACTTACATAGTCGGATAACACAGTAGGCAATAGATAGCCTGTAGGCAATAGAGGGGAATAACAACGTGCAGGGAAGTTGATTCTGGCGATAGACTGTGGTTTGCAAAAGTCAAAAAGAAAGCACTTGAGGTGACAGGGTTACCTAGCTGCCTAGGTACATACAATAATAGTCTGACAGACCTGACAGACAGAGACAGTTGGCAAAAGCCCGAGCAGCCTACCTTAGAGATAAATAGCTATGGGCCTTGACCCAAAAGAATCGGCGCTAGTCTCTTTCAAGGGGCATTAAGGTACCTAGGCAAGAAGCTATAAAGTGTACTACTGCGCAGTGTTGTGCGGTACCTCTGGAGCTATCTTCCCGCAAGTCCACGAGCCACCTGCGCCCACCACGCGGGCTGGAGCAAATCTGATTGGTTCCCAGCTGTCCCATCGCGATCGATCGCCGCCTGGACATTCTCCCGCATCAGGAAAGCAAAGACCCCTGTCACAGCTGGAGCTTTCGGACGTACCTGCGACTGCTCTGACTGCTGGCAGGTTGGCATGCTTTGTTGCGAGCTGGTTACGCAATGCCTTGTACCTCTCGTAGGTACCTCTCGTACCTCTGTCCCTCTGTCCCATAAACATGGCGATTCAGGACCATGGGGAAATCCCATTCCTGTATATATTGTTTTTGTCCCATGCCGTAAACTCTCTGTACCGCTACTCCTCTTTCACCCTTTCTGACAATCCCATCCTCTTTCTTCGTGACCCACGACAGCTTTCTTGTCTCTATCCATCTATTTCCAGATAGTCTTCAGAAGAGTCAACCTACCCGGAACTACACCAGATACTTATCTCCAAGTCGGCATTCCTTAGCTGGACCGCAGTAACGAGATCCATCAGGTAGTTCTACTGTCTTACACAGAAGAGAATACACAGATACACACACATACCCACGCAACCACTCGAGCCACCTGATACGTGTTAGCACCAGGAGAACATCCTTTTCCACAGCTCTTTTCGTATGCTGAAAGCTTGTTGGCTTGCCACTCATACTCGATATCTACCCCATCTACGTGGAACTTTCCCTGGAAGACTTATATAGGTCTAACTGAGCCATTCAGTTGAGGCGCCTTGTTCTTCCACTCATCTACTCGCATCGTCTTATACCTGATCTTCCAACTGCATTTCCCGCAATTGATCTTGCTGTTGGTGTTGTTTCCGTCATCACTTGAGAGATATTATTCATGCCGAAACGGTCTTTTGACACATCATTCGCCATGTCGGCCAGTGACCGTCTTCCGCCTGTAAAGGCCCAGAAGGCAAGCTTATTTCCGACTCCTCTTGCGAGGGACTGCGGTCAACTAACACACGCATAGACTGAGCGATCGCACGAGGAGAACCAAGAGAGAGCATACATCGCAGCTTCGAGACGAGCCGATAGAAGCTTAGAGGCGAGGGTGCAGTCCGCTCGTATGGCGTCGGAGATCCACCGAAGACGGACTGGTCGAGGACTGAAGGTCAGCGAGGAAATCGTTGTGAAGGAAGAGATGTACGAGGAGGAGGAAGACGATCTCCCACGCCCGTACAAGTACCTCACGGCCCACTTGCAGACGAACTCGCCCGACATGAACCATCGCGTGAATGCGTACATAACCACTCAAACTGCGATGGCAACGATGGCACGATACAACGAGGTCAACCGACTTTTCAGCGAGTCGTTCCCTAGCGCGATGGGCTACCAGCAGCAGCTTAGCAACTCGATGTACATGGATCCTTTGATGAACAGTGGTTCGTTTTCGCCTGCTCAGTCGGGATCCAACCAAGGCTCGCCTAGTTCGCGAACCCAGTCTGTCTCTACTCAGTCGCAGTTTAGCAACAATGACCGGAGAGAGTCTGCTGCTACTACCATCTCGTCGCCACCCGCACTCACACCCACTTCTGCGACCACCGAGATGTCAGAGCCGAAGAGTACACAATACCAGACTCCTTCCACAATGTCCAGTCTCCAGATTGATCCGCAACTTGTCCAGCAGTCTACCTCATCTATCTTCACCTCGGAGTTACCCAATGAGGTGAAGATGATGGCCAATATTGATATGAATGATCCAATGGCTATGCACTTGCTAGGAGACGCTCCTTCGCCATTCCAGATGTTTGGTCAAAACCCGAACGACTCTATCAAGCAAGAGACTACCGCTGAGGACAATATGGACGAGTCGAACTATGCCACCTCATCATTTGATGCCCCGCTTCCTGACGACAGCTTCTTCTCCCCAGTCGAAGGCTCAATGGGATTCCTTGACATCCCAAGTGATGATTATACCCGTCTAGGCACACCCGGCGGCGGCACTGGCGGTGACGGATGGGAGAGTTTCGTTGACTTTGGATCTGAGAAATAATCCAAATCTTATCTCTCCGTCTTCCGAGTCGGCTAATATCTTGTACATGTCGCTATTGTACCATACGATTTTCCACTTTCTTTCTTTTATCATGCCATCATCAGAGATACCACGATTCATGCAAATTTTCTACCTGTTAGGGTTTTAGCATCGGCGTGGGTTACATGAAGGCTTTTCCCAGTTATCTCTTGGGATGGTGTTCTGGTTTGTTTCTTTTCACAAACGAACGACATCACTCCTTGTTGGGCACACATTATTGAAGATCTTGTTGATCCACTGGCCTATTGTTGCTGGGATTTTTTCCCGACTCCAACCATTTACATAATTATTTGACGATACCACGACAGGCGAGGTCTTAGTGCTCAATGGCGGGCCGCCATGATCTATACGCCTTGCGATATCAGACGCGCACTTCTCCGCTCAATGTGTTGACCTTGAAGTGCCATCATTGCTTTATTAAATGCGACACGGGCAATTTCTTCTGGGATGGTTTTATGAAGCTCAGAGAAACCCCGAACGATAGAGATTACGTTCCTCAGAGGAACATTGCGATTCCACTCGCTAAGATCGGCCGATGCCAAAGGCTGGCCTGAAAATGGTCATCCACGTACTGCCAGTAGGATGAGAAGGAGTAAGGAGAGGACATATTTATGAGAGAACGTGAAAGCAAAGTATTGAACATAACTACCCCAAGAGGGATGCTTCTTTCAGCGGCCGAACTCGGGTCGAGGAGGATGCTTTATTACTGTGCCTTGATGGGTTTCCTGTTAGTCACACATCCCGGGGCACATTTAAAAATAGGAAAAATTCAAATAAAATTGCGAAAACACGCAGAGCGTCTGTATCTCAAATGCCATCGTGAAATCATCGCCTTTGATCCATCTGCTGAACTATGCCATCTTTTGAAGTCCCCCAATGACCGTAATACACCGTAATACATGATGATACTCATCATGAATGTGCAGTGCTGTGCCCCACCACCAACATGCCATCAATTTGCCCTGCCCTCAGGACCTGAGGGGATTTGGCCCCTATCCACAGCTGGTGTTTTCAACAAGACAATCACATAGAGTTTTGCACCAAGAACGCCGCATGTGAGCCCCCACAAAGCAGCCAATTCTTGCTTACTCGCATAAACGCCGAGCTGTGCATTGCTCCCCACGCTAGCCTGCCGGCTAAGTGTTGACGCGCTCGCTTACTCATTTCACGTCCCATTCACGTCGACGTGACCCCCTAAATGCCAAGCACATCGTCGTGAGCCCCACGTGACTTAGTCGCACCACATTACCCCTATTGTCCAAGTTGCAACCAACGTCCTGCATACCGTCGATCGTCAACTTTACGTCTAAATAGCATCATTTTGACAAATCGTCGATCGACGATTTGAGATGTGAATAACCTCATTTTGATAAATTGTGGATTGAATTGTCAAATGTCGATTATGGATGCGAACGGCACCATTTCAGCAAATCCGTCAATTTAGATATAAATATGAAGCTATTCAGAGGCCAATAAGTTCTTTGTCTATAACTAGACTATCTACACTACGTTTTACTGAAAAGTATGTCGATCCAACCTTCATGAACTCGTGAGGCCTGTAGTCTCGCAATGCTCTAGGGTCACTTCTAGGTTCTTGCTTTGTGACTGTCAACTTCATTATCGAGTCGCGTCTACAATTTTTACTTGAGTTTAGTATTAGCTAGTCATGCCGATAATCAGCACTCAGAATGCGCTGTGAAGTAGGTGGTGCTGTAGGTTCCTAACCACGCCGTTTGCTGGAAGCAACATGCTTCATGTCCTCTAATATTCCCGAGTGTTGATGTCTACGTACTGTCCTAGTCTTAAGGTCTAGCCAATAACTAATGGCCTCTTGGTACGTACCCCGTCATCCACCACAAGGCTTTAGCAGGCACGTAGGCACATGGCAAATCGTCCATCTAATGGAACCCTGCCATTGGCTTCCGTCGTAGCGGTAACCGGGTGATTGTATCGATTTCGACAGTGCGGTGTACGTACCTAGGCTGATTAGCAACTCAAAAAATACGTATATCAGTGTTTGTACCTAGTAACTGCCCAGTTCAGCTATTCGATCGGCTGATTTGGTGCATCTTGTATGATTTCTTATGGTACGTACTCAGGAGGAGTCATAATTTTCCTAGATTAGAGCATTGATTGGCCGTTCTCACATGGTACCTTAAGCTGTGACGCACCAGTCTTTGAGTATGGCCCCGCGAAGATATCGGGCAACCGCGCAGTATAGCCACTCAGAGGTCTTAGCCGGCGTCGTTGCCCAATAGCTATCTCAATGTTTCCATGTCAAGTATCTACAAACGGGGAATCAGCAGCAGAATTTTTCTTACATCCTCCCCTCTTAGGACAAAGAACCTGCTCTCAGCACCGTGCTATTCGTCAGAAAACTCGGTACCTCGTTCTGACTGGGCAAACTGACCTGAGACTAGCGCCGACGGCTGGGAAATCACCGCTGCGAAATCACCTCCCGGGAAAACATATTTAATAAACTCAGACCCCCCGTCCATTTTCCATTTTCTTCCTACATTCTCACACAACTTTCTTTCCTACTTCCCAAGACCAACAGTCTACCTATAATATATATACCAGGCCCATTATATCCACTGGTAAATCCATCACTATTCGACCTTTCTTTCACCTTCACCATCACACCATTTTCCTACTTCACCAACCAGTCTGTTTAGACCTTTTCGCTGTCTTCCCCATTGGAAGACAGCAACTTCATGGGACCTTTGTCGCCTTCCAATACCTGTAAGTCACCGTCACATCATCGCCGATTCACTACATCGTTAACCTTCATGCGCTAAACTCACTACGCAGGCGACAAAGATTTCACATGAGGCCACCGGTTATTGGTTTCATCAACCAGATGCCTCAAGCCTGGAGCTCACCCTCCGCGCCATACGCGGCCCTGTGCCCTCCGGCCAGGGATTTGAGCATCTCCAAGGTAAGTCTTTTTTATTTTTATTTTTGTTTTACCGAATCGATGTGTCTTCTTTCACTATGAGCATACAGCTTGGGGACAGCTCTTAGGTCTTAAAGCTAACATTCATGTCTGCAGGCGCAATCCACGGGCTGTTGATTTGCCCAGGAGATTCCGGTGGCCTGAACACCCTTTCTCATAAGAGTAGGGCGCGTTGATCTGATCGTTTCGGAGTTTCGGTTTTCCCCAGCCTTTCAATTAGCCATAACAATTCTCGGCGGATTCGCGGCGCTGCCGTCTCCTCGACGTGGCTGGCTGTGCCTTAACTCAGAGTCACACCGGATACAACCTTGACCTAGTAACTGAGGTTGTAATCCATTCATTGTCTCGGGGGCCTAGCAGTCCAACGATCGGCAATATATATGGTCCTCGGATTGCCTGTGCCGGGTCTATGTTGAGAAAACCGGCTGGCGGCGATGTATTCCCACTCTGGTACGTATTACCCACTAGCCGTTTCCACTTGTGAAGACACAAAAAAGACTTTCGTAACTAACTGAGAGAAGGGTAATACTTGCTAGATTACACCCGAAGTGACGCGTGACGGCGAGATCGGTGAGGTCGACAGAGCCAACTATCAACCTAGCTTAGTTAGACTGATCGTCGACCTTTCTGACTTCAGCGGTAGGGTCGAAGACCCTGGACTGCGGGTCGACATCGAATACTAAGCTACACGGCTGAAATACCGTCGCCAGGTGTCTTCTGGCACATCTACAAGAACCAGATCAACGCCCAAGATGAGGTCGACCTCACCGATGCTAGAGGTGACAGGCAAGTATACATATGTCTTTGCATGCGCTCTGCAGTACTGCATGCTAACAGCAATCCAGGCTATGGCTGGGCTTTAGAGGCCGTGGGTGCGAGGTGGTGGTACATCGCACTCTGCCATGTCACTGGGACAGCGCGAACCACCACCTCGTATATCACCACCCAGGACAGGTCTACCCGTGTCCGGTAGACCAAAGACGGTGGAAGGGTACAAACAACCATCTAACCATCCACCTCCTCATGGTAGGTCTACCTATACCCGGTAGACCAAGGTGTTTGTGCCCGTTGATGGATCTTCCCAGACATCGGAAGCCCAACCCTCACTCAAGGTGCTAGCAGCTTTCCACCCAATGGTGATGGCCCGAAGGTTACAGCCCCGCCTTCACGAACAAGTGCCTTTGGTGGGGATGTTGATGATGGAGTCTCCGAGGGTAAGGAAGGAGATGAAGGCGTTCTTACGCACAGCGGCTCAGCTGGTTGCGCATATGGGTGCTGCCCATATGTGCAATCAGCTTAGAACATCCCTGGGGAGAGCGTAAGCCTACGGTTGTTCCTGGTCCGAGTGTGCATATCATGCCAAGGATAAGTCGTCTGCCAGACACCACTGGCTTCATCACCAGCGCCATGCTTGAAAGGCGGTGATGAAGAAGAGGACGAGTAAGGCGGGTGAGGCCAACAAGAAGGCCATAGACATGCTGGATGAAAGCAAGGATTTTCCACCCATGATGGAATGGCCATGGATACTCATGGCTCAGATACACGTCTTGTCACAAGCCTGAATCATCGGCTAGACCACTGAGACCGAACCATGGCGGTTTTAAGCTGTGGTCTCTTGGCAACTTCGATTTCAACAACCCAATGGTAATTGCAAACCATCTGGGTAACTCCACCTCCCCCTGACCCTCTCCCTCTTCACTTCTGCCTCGAGCACAACTGGCCTATATTAGAGTAAACTACTCACTCTATTCCTTGCCCAATCACGCCAGTTCGACATTGGTCACATTCTATACCTCGACCAACTGCAATGTCCCAAAATTGGGGTACGGTAGGGGAGATGGACAACTGGATCTCTCTCCAGTTGTCCAGCGAAGTTCCAGCTTTGGCACATTTCCCTAACCCATACAAGGCAACCGGGAAAGGCGAAGAAGTTGACTCGCCCTGTGGGTTGCCTTGCTGTGTTGCGGACTGGTCATGATGAAGAGACAGCCCACAAGAACTTCAGGCAAGACGACCTGGCTTTAGCGGCCCTCATGAAGTTCAGGATTGGGGTCGAACCGGCCCAATCCTGCGATCGTTGCTCACTCAGTAAAGGGCCATCCAGGAGTGGTGTCCAGTCAGGCCAAATCATAGAGGAGCCCAAGCGCATTTAGGAGCGTTGGGCTGGCTGTGCCTGCAATTGGAATGGCAAGCTGTGCAACTGTTCACAGCCAGATAGCCACCAAGCATCAGCACAAGTACTGGGGCTGGCAACAGCACAATGATGCCAGCAGAACAGGAAGATATGTTATGAGGAAATCTTCCCAGAGTTCCACCTAGTCATGTTGCATGATCAATAGAGTATGCCAAGACATAGTGGAACCCAACATTCACCTGAGGGTCTTCACTGGTGTTCCTTTCCTTGGATCCAGAGCAGCCCTATGGCCAAGAATAAGGACAGGAACCACTATTTTCCGTGTCTGCCGCCTCTATTCCTTCTTCATGTCCTAGGGACTGATATCTAGGACCATAAAATGCTACAGCCATGGCATCTCGCTGTACCCGGCACTGGAGACCTGTCCCAGTGCCTATGGCCACAGTAGCTCTACTTGTATCATGGGGCAAGTGAAGAAGAAGTCAGCTCGGCGTAAGAGCAGACGCCGCCCTGCTCCAGGCCTTGTCCCTCTACTCCAGGCTCTGGACTCACGACATGGACCAGGTTTACAGTCTGGTCCAGGCTTGCAGCCTGCTGCAGCTAAAGTCTCTTGGGACTCGGGCCCGTCCCGATGCCCGCTGACTGTGGTCCTCGATGGTCCTTCACCTCAGCAGCATGTGGCTACCTACTATTCTGCCCATCGTGCTGACCGGAACAACTGTAAGTCAACTCCAAGTCCTTGCCTAGCAGTCTTTCTCTTGCAGACCCGAATGGTTTATTCTAACACACCATATTGCAGTGACTGCCTGGCAATGGCACCTCTTCAACTGCTCCGGATTGGCGGTAGACCTCGAAGTCTACTGCAAATCCCGAGCAGCACAAGGCCGAGAAAGATCTCGGATTCGCAGTCTACTCCAGATCCAGCCTGACCCAGGTTCGGAGCCGATCGTATCAGCAGATCTTCGCCATACATGGCACCCAAAACCTCTCCCAGTACCTGTGGCTATAACTGGTACTGGGCATTTGCCTCAGGGCCATGTGATTACACATGGTGCCAGCCACGACGGCGAATGGAGCCGCCGTAAGTCAACTCAGCATCCATTCCTAACAATAAATTCTCCCAGACCCGAATAATATAATCTAACATATCGTCTTGTAGTAAACGATCAGGAGCGGTTCCATCTCGACCAATTCTGCGGGTAGACCGTATAGTCTACCGCCACTAGCAACCCGTTATACTGGCGGAAAACACATCGGCAGATACTAGCAATTCCAGCTACGTCTGTGCCACAGAGGAGGATATCATTACAATCCGATCGGCACATATTGCTGGAAAGCATGGCGGAAATCGATGCCATGTTCACCTGGACCAGAGTATCTGCGTCCAAGTGATTAATACAGAGCATCTTGGCAATTACAGATGCTCAGGGTTGCGAGCCTCTCACAATCCAACGAGCTCACGACAACCATTCGACCTGAAACAACCAGGAAGAGGGCACTGTCACGTACCAGCCCAGACGCACTGTGCTGCTCGAGTTGCGAGCCAGCACATGTGGTCGGGCTGGTGACTATAAGCACACTGCCCAATTCATTCTCGGAATTCATTTGGACGAGGATGAACTCCCAGGCAGGAGTTCAATCTAAGAATGGCCGACCCATTTGGCTGGTAACAAAAGGCGTGGCATGAAGCCTTATACCAGCCAGGGGAATGGCTGGCGCCATACCAGTCCCAGCCCCAGCTCAAGCTCTGTCCATGAATCTCTTCCTAGTGGCTGGTCACCCACAGATCGTGAGTAAATTGCTCCCAAATTTGGTATGAATAGAAGGCCATATAGAACTGACGTGCGTCTATCAGAATCCCAATCCCGGGTCCCCGAACGCAAGGTTCGCCCCAGGTGCCTACCCCACTCAGGCGAAGGTAAGTTATAAACCATCGTCGCCCCCAGGTATAATAAGCATAGATCGAATTAACGTGTCTATCAGGAACACCACCAGGCGTGCTACCATTGCGCGTTCGCGCTGATGACGGGGGACCAGTGGCATCAGCATTGTGCCGGCACGTCCGATATTGATGTGTGTGCCGCTGATCCTCTCTGGAGTGCCAACGATGTGGCCCAGCACATCCACATCTTGAACTGCTGCTGACTCCGACTGAGGGCAGACTCTCAACTGCCCTCAACCCGGCTGAGGCGTGGCGTTCACGAGGCATGGAGGAGTATAGATTCCTGTCCGTGAACGTCATGCGCCACACGGGTTCTGGGGTCAGCACTGTGACCTCATCAGTTGCGCCCTCCTTACTACCTTCATCACTTGATACAGTGCTGAACACTGCCACACCAGTCGCATTTGTTGGCAATAAAGCCACGATTAACCATGATCACCAACAACGCATCCACTGGGTAACCTCCGAGGCTAGACTAGCATAAGCTTTGATATAAAATAATCAAATATTACGCAAAGACTTTCTGGTCATAGTACATGCTTGTGCTTCGTGTTGCCTTGATTCTACTACCTGAATTCGCCGCTAGACGGATCATCTTAGATTCAAGTCTAGAACCAACGAAATTCTATGCTCGTTACCTTAATTGAGATTTGAATGTGACGTGTTTGAAATGCTGCCATATCGCCGGTTTGAGTCAAAGCTTTTAAGTGTCTATCCCTCCATGTCCCATCCCCCTTCTCCCCTCTTCTTGTCTACTTAACATTGCCATACTGTCATTATGTGTAGTTCTTCCGCTTTCTGCTACTATTATATCCTCGCTTGACCACGGGCTTTCTGTTAGATTATGGGTGGCTGGTAATTCAAGTGACTGTATATGATGGATTACGGGTATAATTCAGGTGGCTGGACGCCCCACAGCTGTGGCGTATATATAGGAGGCGTAGCCTCCTCTGACTCTAGTGATGATACTTCTCTAATAATAACTACTATACTACTCATAACCTGCGTCTATTTCAACAGTATAGGTCCCATACCTATCGCTAATATATAAGCCCGACAACCCCTGTGTAATGGCTCCCTAAGAACAACTACTATATCTACGGACTGGGTCTAATTTGGCGCATCTATTGATGCTGTGGAATATTAAATGATTCGTTCCTATCATCTTAGAGTAGTAAGTCAACCTCCGGGTCATGGCTAGGGCCAGTCGATGGCACTTATGTCAAGGCTCCTTCTAAATGAAACCGTGGCTTCCAAAGTGACCATTGACTTTCCTTCAGTATCATTGCCTGGTAAGTAATGGACTCGTTATCTTATGAATGATATAATAGGACTTGAATTTATACATGTCTATCCCAGGGTTGTGAGTCACTCCAAGCTATTCCATGCGTGGAGTCACATATGGGTGCCACTCAGTTCCATTCCATCCCACCAGACCCTCGCTTCTGCCTAAACCACGACTATGCGAAGGTCTTGAAGATGGATGTGAATAAAATGGAGTGACTCAACTGGAAAGTAGTAGGTTCGCTGCCAGAAATTGTTAATAAAACTGATAACCCTATCGTGGGATAAGGCCCACAAATTCCATTGGGGGCGCTGTTGGAATGACTGTGACTTGAGTACAACCTTGGTATTTTAATATGTACTCGGGAGCACTAGGTATCTCCCATCTGCCTACTCCTATATATAGGTACCTTGCTGACGTTCTACCCAAACACTTTCGTGTTAACAAAGATCTATATCTTGTATTCAGTGATACACCAAGACAATCATGCTAAGAGCCTATCATCCCGACCATTCCACAGTAAAGCTCCCGCAACATGTACAGTTCATCACGCAATTCTACATAGTCCCAGTATGGTTCAAACAAGGAGCGACTCTTATCCGAATTACACCTATCAATCAACCTCGAGAAGGGGGAGGAAGAGATGTGGGAGGGATTCATCTCTACTCTGTGTTGGATGGTGGGGGAACCAGTTGGTAGAACAATGGAGGCGACTCATCAAGCTGTTCCGATGCCCGAGGATTTTATATCATACAGAATACTCTAGAGCACGCAACCAAGTTCATAGCACTTCTAGGAGCTAGAAGGCAGTACAGATGACTACTAGTCAGTAGGGGGTAGCACGTAAAGAACTAGAAGTACGTAGGGTAGAAAAGAATTAGCGAAGCTGTGTCGTGTATAAGACGAATCCTTTCATCAATGAAGGGTGAAAGACTGCTGTAAGAACAGCCATAGCCAAGACTACTACCGCATAACATGCAACATACATGCTACTAAAAATATGACCCAAGAAACAAAGTAAAAGGAGGCAAAGGCTGTCTAGTTCTTACAAGCTTACTGCATATGTCAATATAGAAACACCACACATGCATATGATTCACATATAGCAAAGACATGGAAACGAAAAAAGAATTGATGCAACGAATTTGATTTTCGTGCCACCGCGGCTACGCCGACTAGGGGAAAACAAGAAGGAAGTAAAATCAAGCGGGTATTCCGAACTCCAGGAACTCCCTTCAAGTCCCTCCCCCCGTTTTCCGTTCCCCGTTCCCCCGTTTCCCCGTTTCCCTTTCCGTTCCCTCCATTCCCATCAGATTTATCCTTCCCTGGGTAATAAACATGTTAGTACAGCGTCCAAACCCCGTAACAACAACATAATAATCAGTAGAATAAGCACGGGATAACAACTTACCACATAACCGCACCAACTGGCGCCACCAACCAGTAGCAGCTTAAATGCCCCACAAGGTTGGGTCTTCCTCTTCTTCACCCTCCTCTTCCTCCTCCTCCTCCGCCTCTCCCTCCTCAGCCTCTGGCTCCTCCACCTCTCCCTTCTCCTCCGCCTCGTGATCTTCCTCTTCCTCCTGCTCCTCCTCCTCAGAGGGCACCGTGAGGCACATGGCCGGGACTGAGCGCAAGCTGGGCGCGAGGAACTCCTCACCGGCAGGGACATCGGCGTCCGGAAGCGGGGTGGGGCGGCCGGGCAGGCTGTGGCCGCGCTCCGCCATAGGCACACCGTTTACCGGGGCCAGATGTCCCTGCCAGGTGCGCGACTGCGGGCGGCGCGGCGGCGGCGGCGGCGATAGCTGGGGCACGGGCGCCGCGGAGCCGAACCCGTAGGTTGGAAGCGGATTAGCCGTCGTAGTCGGGGGGAGTGGCGCTTGGCGAAGGTAGGCATACCACCAAGGCGGCATCGCGGGCGCTGCGACTTGGGGCACCGGGGCCGGTGCGAGGGGGACGAGTTGTCGGGGCGGGGCCGGTGCGAGGGGCACGAAGCGTCGAGGCGAGGGCGGGACGTCGGGTATAGAGCGACGCTGGCGAGGCGGCGGCGACGGTGAGGCTACGCGGCGGGGGAACGGCGCCGGTAGAAGAGGGACACGAGGCCGATGCGCGCCGAGGTTAGGCACCATGTGGCGCTGGCGAGGCTCTGGGGTTATAGCGCGACGTTGGTGAAGCGGCGGCCCCACACGAACAAAGCGATCCTGGACGCGGGCCGGACGAGGGCGCAGAGCGGGGAATGCGTCGCGCTCGGGCACCGTCGGGTTGGCTGGGCTCTCAACAGGTGCGGGGACCACCGGGCCGGCTGAGCTTGCGACGGGCGCGGTGCCGTTAGGGCGGACACCGGCCGGGAGAGTGCGCTGAGGGAACGCGACACCCTCGGGGACCGTCGGGTTGGCTGAGCTCGCAGGGGGCGCGGCACCGGAAGGGCGGGCATCGGGGAAGTACGGCACCCTCGGTGCGGTACTCAGCAGATCGGCGGGGCTAGCAGTTGGACGGCTTGTCCAACCGGGCCAGGCGTGCACGGTCTGCATCGCTGGGACGCGAGCGGCCTCTGCGAGGTGCTGGGAGCCTGGGGCAGCCGCAGCAGCAGAGGGGCCCGAGTGACCGGGAACCGCGAGACGAGACGGGCCTGCAGATGGAGCACGAGGCTCACCCGCTGCGGCAATGCCATTGTTGGTCGCGCCGGGGCCTGCAGGAGGACCTCCCGGATAAGCAGATCTGGAATCATCAGGATTAGTACAGTGCGCTTTCAGATCATTCAAGAGTTGCAAGTCATTACAGTAGTGTTCTGCTAATGGGTAGGTCATAAAGGCTATTCCTGATGGACAGGAATAGCTTGTAATCTCGGAGAAATTGAAGCCAGCGAAAAGTAGTAGATACGCTAGTTGGATGTGGAGTATGAATAGAGGTGATTCATGGGCACGTAGGTGGGAGATTGAGGAGGCCATGACCTCAAAACACTGAGAGGTGCATGGCAAATAGATAGATTGGATTCATGAAGAATTCTGGGAAGGAGTGTAGGTAGGGAGCAGATACACTCAAAAAAAAATATATAGAGAATAGACAGGTGATTCATGAAGAATCCATGGAGAGGTTGAAAGTGTGGATCAAAATACAGGAATGATCTTGTGAAGAAAGGAAATAAAAAAAGCAATTCATGGAAGAACTCGGAGAGGGGCGGAAGGTAGGGTTTAAATACACCCAAAGCAGATTGTGAGCAAACAGGGAATTCATTGGGAAAACATTAAATGCGGAACTGGAAAGAGGGCTATGTACATACCGAGGGCGGCTAGGACGACGAGATCCGTACATGGCGGCGTCGACAACGTTGGTGGTAATGGCGGTGTCGACGACGTTGGTGGTGATGGCGGCGGACAGCGGCAGACAGCGGCGGCGACAGCGGCAGTGGCGACAACAATGACAATGATGGTCGTGGTGGTAGTGAGGGGAGCAGAGAGAGCAGGCAAGGGAATATATCGTCAATGTAGTCGGCGCTGTGGTAATGGTAGGTTGTGCTTTGAACACAGCGCAGGACAGACAGTCGATCGACAATATGTTGTGGCTAGGAATTAAATTATGAAAAGTCGACAAAAGCGAGATGCCCTGGTAATGACTCACGTTAAGAGTCGACATTCACCAGTCTCTCACTCTCAATTCATTATTGCAACTGCCTTAATACTCACATGCCATAACCTGGGCAACCACGTAAATAGTGAGAACCGCCTCTTTCAGGTCATGTTATTCCTATAAAGGTCTACAGTGCAACTTTGGTCTCCCTGTTCCGTTGCCTTGGTAATCCTACGTGACTGCCCTCTTTCCTATTGTCCCTAAACGACATCGCATTGTAGATGCCCTTGGTTCTTGGTTGGCGCTCTAGAACCGCTTGGTCGGGCGCAGAATCGACCTCCTTGGCCCAGGCAATCCATTCTAACCGTCTATTCTTCCATAAATCCCCCTTCCAGGTCCGCCATACACGCCTGCCTTCAAAAGTCTCTCGGAGCTCTTGCTCATGTTGGCCCAGCTGCACCATGATTGATTCCTTGATATGGAATGGTACAGATATCCCTTCGCTTTTGGAAGGCATGGATATAATCGAATTCAAGACCCTACTGCCATGTTCAGATTGAGCTAATTCAAATGTGTGAGGTCGCAGAGCCGAGACTAGGGCTTTATGAAAGATTTTGTTCTGCGCTGGTGTCGAGAAAGCATTGACCAGGACATAGGATGTTGGAGCTGATGAGATGGCAAGCTGCAGAACCAGCTCCTCTGGAAGAGCACCTAGGGACTTCTGAATTACACGAGACGGTGACCCAGGTATAGCAAGCATCGTTGTGGCTAATTGGGAGCCATGAGAGGTCGAACGGGCTTTCTCGGGAGGCCCTTGGCTCTTTTCACCCTCACTATCTGCCGGTTGCGGGAAGCAAAGTTGAGGGATAATAGACTTGGGGTCTGACCCGACTGCTTCCACCAGAGCTCTCGTCAGGCTTCCAATCTCATCCGCAGCTTGCCGAGCCTGACACCGTTCGAACAAAGTCTTAATGACGTTAAACCGGGACAACGTAACCAACTTCTTGAATTCGGGCAAAGACTGTTGAACGGCGATGACCAAGTCCTCCTTGCTTAGGCGATTGAGAATACGTATTGCGGGGTAGCACGCAATGTCGTTACGCAGAAGACTATGTATCCTACTGGAAAATATGTGCTTATAGAGCGGCTTGAAATATTTGCCGGGGGAATGGGTAATGAGCGTCTCAAGAAGTCGTGAGCCGATAGAATCATACAACATCGAATTGACAAAGTCGGATGCTGGTGTCGTAGCGTCCTTGAGAGAAGCAGGAGCTCCGGGTAGAAGTTGCCCTAGAAGTGTCATGTCTCCGGAGTCATCTGATTGTACTTCTGACTTCGCATTCAGGGAGATGTCCAATTCTAAGAGCAGCTGGAGGACTGGGTTCCCGGTAGGGTGTGTTGCCAGGACACAAAGCTCGGTGGGGCTCATGCCGGAGACTGAATCGGCAATTATCTTTTTCGCAGCGAGATTAAATGACATGGGAACGGCTCGAAGTTGAGTATCTAAATCGGATGGTCCATTGAAAGTCCAAGGGACGGATATCTTCTCCTTCTTCTTGCTATGTATGAGAGACTTGGTCTGAGACTGTTCTAACGGACGCCCAGAGAGAATGATCAGCAGCACCCGAATGGTATGAGAAGCAAACTTGTCTGTGAGCAAGTAACTGAGCTGTCCTTCGAGTTCGTCAAGCGTAAGGAGAAACAGCTCTTCCATATAAGGGGAGGGTTTCTCGTCTGGATCGTCTTCCTCTGTCGGCATATCATCCCGTTCCCCTCCAAGTTCTTTCGTGACAACTGGCGCGGACTGCAAGAACAGGGTTTCGCAACAGTGGCTTGCGAACCGGTGCTGGATGAGATTCAAGAAATGGCTCCCGAACTGCTCGAACAGCTTCTTCTTCTGCCGGGTATTTGACATCAGAATCAACCGCTCCATCAACCTTGAGCACGACTGACTGCATGCCAGCTTAAGCTCCTTGCCCTGGGCCTCTACGAATACATTGGCAAGGTAGATTTCTCGGTCTTCTTGGGAGGGAAAGTCGTCAATGTCGAGCTGCTCGTCGACGGAGCGAAAGTATTCCTGTTCCTGGTCGGATAATATGCCGAAGAATTCGCGGTCTGGGCGAGGAGGCCCTCCAAATTGGAGCTGGTCATGTCCATCTTCGAAGATCGCGTCTTGTTCGCCCGTCCTTTCGGCATTACCATCATCATCTAATCGACGTCTCTTGGCGTATTTGCTAGTTTCGTCGGTAGCCAATGCCTTCTCACGTCGCTTCTGCTTCCGCTCCTCCCGAATAGCCTGTCGCTTCGTACGTGGCTTCGGCATTGTGATCACGGATCGCGGTGAACACCAACAGTGTAGTGGAAGTAGACAGAACTTGCTATGGCAGTAATTCGCAGTTTGGACGTTCAGTTGCTCTCGCCGAAATAACTTTTTTTATGGAGACTGCAAGCAGATAACGCTTATCAGTGCATTGACCCCTTATTGGCGGTTTATGGGGCGCGCTCCATTGATTACCTAAGCCACAGAATATTTTCAGCTATTGTTCAATTGACTGGACCTATCAGACAGAGCATATATAAGTACTGTGTACTACTTTGCATCATTCAATGTTAGGTATAACCTCAGTTTGCTTAACTAACACAAGTCACAGCTGTGAAGTCTGGCCTGAGTCCGAGAACACTCTCATTGCTCTGTTGTTGCTCGATTGAACGAGACACTAGATAGCATATATGTACGTATTTTACGTCCTCCAATCATGTATCGTTCGTACTTTCAAGATAATCACGACGCGGTAGCTGTGCGTCTGTAGCTTATAGAGCTTGCCTTATAACACTGTAGATTATCAGGCTATTCAATACGAGTCACGATTCCCCAAACCGTTCAAGGCCAAGAGAATTGCACGTTAGCGCCAGCATCGAATCATGCCACCTATTGAGCACTGACAACTCCTAGTAGAGAACTACCGGATTATCCCGCTGGCGTGGGAACCGTCTACTATCGTGTATATAAGCGAGGTACCACTTACGATAAGTGAGGGTTTCTACGAGACTATTCCGATGTAAATATGCCTTACTAGCTGATATGAGTATTAATAAGTAGGATGTTTTCAGACACTTCATCGAACTCTATTGACAAACGGACTCTATGGACCGCCGAAACAGCCTATTTTTAGAAGAATAGGGTCTTCTCCAAAGCCCAGACCATTGCCTCGAACCATGTATTGATCCTTGTTAATCTGGAGCTGTTGGTTGTGAATCCTGCGAACGGCACAATGAAATTAGAGCTGACGTAATCATCAATTCAACCCGCAGTCATTGGCTGTTGCTCAACTACCTGGATTACACGACCACCACATATACCAAATTGAACCGCAACAGCTTCAAACACGTGAAATCGACAGCGAACCATCGTGATAGTAGAAAACGTCTTCTACCCGATATGAAGGTTCGAAACACGACGCGATAAATACTGTGGGTGGACTCCGTGGGCATGTTGGCACGTCGTTGGCGGTGGGCAGCTGGGCCTTTAACACCGGTTACTAACAATTGATGCAGGAGTTATTCGCCCTTGCTTGCGTCTTATCGAAATTGTGTCGGCAGATGCCGTCCGTATCTTCCGAATTCATACTTGAGCCCTGTATATGTATGCAAGCGAGTGCCCCGTATGTTATAGGCAATTTTCCTGAGCCAGTGACATTTCATGCTTGAAGAACCTGCTTGTGGAGGGTCATTGGTGTTTAGAGCCTGGGTAGCTTGAGTCGAGGCTACACTCGGTCTTGCGACTCAGCCACAACAGAGACCAACTAACAGCTCTTGGTCTTAATCACAAAACTATTTAAACAGGACGTTGGAAGCTATTTGACGTTCAATAACCGTCGCACTCTGTATCTTGGTATTGGCCCTACTGGTCCTAAGGCAATATGGACTCGCTCGGGTCGTTGCTCAACGCCGGTGTAGGGTTTTTGGTGGCCCTCGCGCTTGTTCGGATCGTTACCTTGGTGTCGCAAACATGGCGTCACAGAACACGAATTCACGAGTTGCAAAGGCAAGGAAAGGTGAGTCAAGCTAACATATATCAATATACTATGGCAGTCATGCTAACAGCCTCCGCGAAAGCCGATGCCACCACATCACGCCATATTGGGACATCTGTTGGAAGCAATGAGTGCCAAAGATGCGATGCCACCAGGCGCTCATAGTATGTACGTCCTGGATCAGCTAGCAAGGAGACAAAACCGAGCCGCAGCCTACTATTTTGACGTCTACCCCGTCAGTATCCCCATGCTCATCGTCACGGATCCCTATCTTGCAAACCAGATGACCAGTCATACATGGACGGGCGCTGAGAAGCCTCCTTCACTTGTCAACTGGTTTGCACCGATCACAGGAAAGGGTGGGATCAACCTGTTCACCCAGAACGGACAGGAGTGGAAACATGACCATAATCTATTCTTGCCGTTTTTCAACAATAACAATCTCGATGCTACGATCTCCATCGTTGTCGACCAGATGCTCATCTTCCGCAACATTCTTCGGCAGAGGGCTCAAGCTGGTCAATTGTTTCTTTTGGAACCGTTAACGCTGTCGCTTATGAACGATGTCATTGGACAGGTAGTTTTCAATGCGGACCTGGGAAACCAAACTTCAGGCTCTCACCCCCTTTCTGAGACCATGTTCCGCCAGTTTGGGTTGAAGTTCAATGCCAACGATGTTATGGACACTCTCCTTGGGCACTTCAATCCATTCAGATTCCTCGGCATGTGGAACAATGGCCGGCTCCTGGATAAGCACATCCGGGCCCAAATTGAGAAAAGAGTTGATGCATTCCGTAGTGCGAAAGGACGTGATGACGATGCTGCCTTCCATTCGGTGCTAGACCAGGCGCTTGAAAGCTACTACTCCCAGTCAGGCCGACAACGCTCCGATTCGATTGACGAGGAATTCATGGAATCGTTGTGTGCTCAGTTGCGCATGTTCTTCTTCGCTGGTTACGACTCAACTTCGAGCACGATGATCTCCTGCTGTTATATGATCTGGCGGCACCCAGAGGTACTGGCTAAACTACGAGCCGAACATGACGAGGTCTTCGGAAGAAATATTGCAGCATGCCCCGACATGATCGCCGAGAATCCATCCATACTCAACTCTCTCCCGTACACTCTGGCTGTCGTAAAGGAATCGCTGCGGCTCTTCCCTCCAGCGAATGGAATCCGAATGGGATGCAAAGACTTAGTACTTAAGGGCCGTGACGGTACCGAGTACCCGACCGAGGGATGCGCCGTTCAAACGAATCATTTCAGTATCCACCGCAACCCTGTGGCCTGGGTGCGGCCTCTCGAGTACCTACCGGAGCGGTTCCTCGTGGGCCCCGAACATGAGCTATATCCTCCCAAAGGCGCCTGGCGGATTTTTGAATACGGCGTCCGTATGTGTACCGGCCAGGCCTTCGTGTTTAAGGAGCTGAAGGCCTTCCTCTCCATCATCGCTAGGGAGTTCGACTTCAAGAATGGTTACGATGAGGTCTACGCGGACGAGAAGGTAGACCTGACGAATGTGGATAATGAAAAGGCCTTCTTGGTCGAGACCGGTGCTGCTCACCTCCGGGGCAAATTCCCGTGCACTGTATCGTTCAGCGGATATGTTTCCAACGAGTCACGGTGACGATAAGTTTTAGGTGCCGAGCTGATGATACGTGTCAGTCTCCCTGCACACGTCTGCCATAGTGTCTCCGCAGCTTCACAGAATCATATAATTATTAATATACAGAAGATTTCAATGCAGCCTTCCAAAAGGACTAGGTAAATCGGCCAAACTTCATCCCTTCACGCGGTAAAAGTCAATAGACTACCCAGAGACACTATTCCAAACAGCACGTGAGACTCCATTGACGTGATGAGGTGCTACTAAAGTGATATGACGTGCTCTCAGATCAGATAAGCGATTAGTATATCGGCCATCTGCAACGACATACGCGTGTAGACACACGCATGGCGAGTGTACACAATATCTACCCCGAGTTGCGCCATGCAATACGATGAGCCCCATTGGTAGAAGCTGCGGAGTAGCTAATGCACACCAACAGTCCACCCCACCAAGCTTCACAAGCTCAATGCATACATCGAGCCATACGATCCTACGTCCATTGAGGAGATGAATTATTAGGCCGATGAATAGGCTCTGATGCATACGGACCTAAGATATAAGATGTGATGAGCCCCGAGCCCCGCGCCCGGCGTCGGGCTCTATCTCTGCTGTGTGTAGGTAGGACTATCTGTTAGTTAGGAAGAGCATTCATCATGTCGGGACAAAACATCGAACGCTACGAGCATGTGCCTGTCACGGCCGAAGACCGTGAGTCCCTAATTATGTGCGATAGGTGTGATTAGTATCTAACTGTGACTTCATCAGTTGACTGGGCCGAGCTCATTACCCTCGACCTCAGTCTGTATGACCAGCCAGGTGGCAAACAGGAGTTGGTGAAGCAGTTAGACCACGCAGTCCGCAACGTCGGTATGCTGATTCACCGAACCAGCCCGTCTGCTGTGATTCATACTAAATGCCCTGTGCGTAGGTTTCTTCTACGTGAAGAACTTCAACATCTCTCAGGAGGAGGTGGACCGCCAATTCGCCCTCGGCCGCGAGTTCTACAATCTTCCTCTGGAGGAAAAGCTGAAGTTTCACAATGCGCGAGACCTCGAGAGCGGAGAATACAACGGATACAGGCCCGCGGGCCACCGCATGTAAGTGAATTCGTCCCTCAGGCCAGACGACGTCGAGCTGAACGAGCATGGCAGTCTCGGGAATGGCATCAAGGACAATGTCCAGGTCTACAACATCCCCAAGTTCGACGGCTTCCACGCGCGCAAGCAGCCCAAGGTGCTCCAGGACCACATCCAAGAGATTGAGACGTTCTCACGGGTAGGTTCCCATCATTCCCCGCCCCTTCTCCTTAAGCCGCTCGCGCGCGCGCATACGCACCACCCACCCTACTCACACTACACCCCTCTAGAAATGCCACGAAGAAGTAGTCCTCAAGCTGCTCCGCCTCTTCGCCATCCTGCTCGAGCTGCCCTCCGAGGACCAGCTGGTGCGCCTGCACCAGTACGACGCGCGCGGCGAGGACCACCTGCGGTACATGCACTACGCGGCGCGTCCGGCCGAGGAGAACAAGCTCGTCGGCGACCTGTACAGCCCGGGCCACACGGACCTCGGCACCGTGACGCTGCTGTTCCGCCAGCCCGTGTGCGCGCTGCAGATCCTGAACAACGAGGGCAATTGGAAGTGGGTCAAGCCCCAGGACGGCACCATCACCATCAACACGTGCGATGCCCTGACCGCGCTCACGGGCGGCTTGATCAAGAGTAGTATCCATCGCGTGCATGCGCCGCCGCAGGACCAGGCGCATATTGATCGTCTTGGGGTCTTGTATTTCGCTAGGTGAGTACTTGCCTACGTACCAAAAAGCTGGCGAGTGATTGTGTGACTGATGGGTCGTCCATAGACCGAACAACGATGTCGTTCTCGACCCGATCCAGAACAGCCCGCTCCTGAACCGGCTCGGGCTGACCACGAACGCCTTCACGGAGCTGGGACAGCATCTCACGACGGAGCAGTGGGTCAAGGTGCGGCAGACGCAGCAACAGCGGCCGCGCACCGAGGCCAAGATCTCGCCGGATGGAAAGTACGTGTATCCGAAGAAGGATCTGGAGATTCTGCCGGGGTTGCACGCGACTGTTCACAATTGAGTGGGTTGCGGTTTATAGCTACCAGGCAGTGTGAGACCAACTTCTGTCTTTCTAAAACTGTATGCATTTAGTCAAGCAGAGCCAAATAGTAACAGAAATTGTTTAACCCCTGAACACGATCTCGATTGAAGGGCATGGAATAAGGTGGTGAACCTAATTGATGATACTCATAACTTAATTGATTCCTTGGCTACTATTATTGAATAGCCTCTGGCTTCGCTATTATCCCTTAACTTTAAAATGTAGAAGATGAAATGAACCGACATATTAAATTCGGCAAGGGACATGTGCAAATATGATATCAATTAGTATTCATAGCAGGGGATAACAGTCTACGGCATTAGATAGCCGACCGCCATCTATTGAAAACACCAGAAGATTGCCACGATAGGTCCCTCGGATAAGTGTGAATAGCCTCCAGATACTGGTATCTATGCCCAGTATATGTAAAACGAAGCAAAAATACAAACTGGCTCAATCCGTAATACTACATGTACTTTCCATATGTCGAAACTCCTTCATGTTAAGTGTATTTACTGCATGTGCCTGCATATAGCTTTTGAGATACCTGCCTGAGGTGGTCATCCATCACCAATTGTTTTCAGGCACTTGAATCATAATAGCTGAACCACCGTAACGGGCAGAAAATCGGCCACTCCGGCCGTGCCTTCATTCTTTGGTTCACTACGGGCAAGTGCAGGCACGTCCATGTCGTCCTTTGTTTGTAGGCAAACGCGATCGGGCCTGCTCGCACACGTAGCTTCTACATACCGCAAGCTGTACCTGAGCTTTCCTTCCCATTCATCCAAGCTTTGGAAATTCAATCCACCTTCAGGTTTCTCTTCCATCTCCAAAGTTTCCGCTGTTAGAAACCCAGCATTCTCGTCCCTCTTCATTCCATATTCTTCATTGCCCAGGAATCCTGAACCGAGATATCTCCTCGTTGAAGTAAAGATAGCAACACGCGACTCAATTCATTTCGTGGATTTGAGTCCCTACCATTTCAATGGTTTCTCTAATGCCTGTGTGCTCCTGGCGCATTGTTCGGTATTCACCCCAACGGTGAGTATCTCGCGCGTATTCTTGTAGCACCTCGATACCCAGTTCATGATGCTTCGTTTACCCGTTCGAGAGCTTAGAATTCCTGGGCTGCATGAGACCAATTTGCAATGGTTGATTCTGAAAGAACATCTTTTTACTCCTCTAGTCTAACCGCATTTCCTTCCTTAGACGCTAAGCTAACAGAGATATATGTATAGGTTTGTCTTCTTCTCTTCGACTTCGACTAGACAGAACACAGATATTATTACTCGCGAAGTTTAATGCATGACTTCTATCTTCCATCATAATGCATGGTAATTCCTCGGATATTTGTCTTCTGTCCTCTTAATCATACGCGTTTTCAATACGAAAGGCCCTTCTCGAGCCACCTGGCATCACTGCGCACAATACTGAACCCTTCCGAAGGCTAATGCCACTAACTCTATCGCATTATCGACAGAGTGATCAGGTCTTATGAACTGAACGAACTAGGCGGGCCATTTAAATCATGTTTATGTCGACTCTCGTGGTATCCTATCAACTGTTGATGGCTACCTAGTTCATACTCTTCAAGTACTATGTTTCATAATGAACACAACAATTGACTCGTAATAATAATCTATATTGTGACGCTTGACTCTATGCTATAGCAGAATGTCGAGGGTAGACGAAGGTACCATTAATCTTGGTTGTATTATCACGAGAACCTGAACTTGGTTCGTTGTATTGACAAGGTGTTGCCCTTGTCTTCGGCATAAGTAATATCCAATCAATCCTAGGTCTTAAGGACTATTGGTGCATAGCCCACTACTTCTTTCACCACATATGATTGAAGGTGATGAAGTGCCGTATATACATTGAAGATATACCATTACCGTGAGCGGTTGTCAGAGTCTAGGAAGTCACACGTTGATATTACATTCAAGCATAGAAGGCTATATCGTCGACGCTTCCAAGGAATTAGATCCAGAGGCTCTTGTAATCGGGGAAAAATCCCATAGAATATTTGCAATCATGAATACGTATGTAACAGACCATAGGAATTTAATTACATGTAGTCATACTCTGACATTACTACGCTTAACCGCCTCATAGGATGTGTGTTCAGCTACTCGTGCAAAACAGACTATAGTGTTCCCATCACAACTGTGATAGGTTACATGTAACGAGCCCAGTTATAAGCCTAACCCACCATCTTGGCCATAGACACTCAAGTAAACGTTACTAGGATAAGTCTGTTTAGACAGTTTCTAGTGACACCGTCGTTGCAATGCAATGCGATGCAGTGCAACACAACCTAGATGTCAGTGTACCAGATTGGTACCCACCTAACAAGCTTGGATACGTCCTCAGATCTGCTGTAACCATACCTTACCAGGATATATATGAACTGTACACTGCGTTTTATTCAGCATAGGCTTATTTGTGCACATACGACTTAAGAAGAGGCACCTTGATGTCTGGAACTTAGCGTTATATAATTGCCATTCGAAACGAGGTAATTCGTAGGTCGCTGGTAGAATTAATCGCTTATTGCAATAACTATGCATCTATAGTGATTAAACTGAGTTTCACTACGTAGGTGAGATATAATCAAATGAAATTATACAGCCCTAACAGATATATGGCGTCAACATCCTCAAAACAAAACCGGAAAGAAAACTGCCTTTACTTCGCATCACATCGCTTCAGTTCAAGATTCAAGACAGTAGATAGAGCGGTAGCAAAACCATCAATCATATTCATCTCATCTGGTATAACTCTCCACCAATAGTTTTCCATACCCATTAAAACGAGACTTGGCATCTAAATTAGAACCCCACGTTGTAGGAGACCTCTCTAAACATGATAAAGCTTCCCAGCCACCCGGCCATAGATAATAATAAGCAGATCCGAAAACACCAGTCCCCCATTCATGTATGCGTGCATGCAAGCCGAAACGAATCCTCTGTACTTATTTGTCTGTCCACGCGCCCAACACCGACCGATTAGCCCGCCCTCTTCCTCGTGACTCGTCATCGTGAGTCGTTATGAAACCAACTTAGCCCAGCTCAGCTTAGCTTAACCCAGAAGGCCAAGCTTAGCAAGCTTATCCCGCATGCCCTCCTGGGGCCACTTCCACTCGCTCAGATACGAGGGGTCGACACCGTTCTCAAACGCGTCGGCCGCGGCATCGACCTGCTGGTTCTTGATGGCGTCGCGGGCGGTAGCGCCGCGGTTGCCGAGCTGCGGCATGCGGTCGATGGCGTCCATGGCTAAGCTGAAGCGGTCGGTCTGGTTGCGGATGGCGAGCTCGAGGGGCGTGTCGATGTTGCCCTTCTCCTTGTAGCCGCGCACGTGGATGTTGGCGTTGCCGGGCCGCTTGTACGTCAGGCGGTGGACGAGCCACGGGTACGAGTGGAAGTTGAAGATGATCGGCTTGTCCGCCGTGAACAGCGCCGTCCACTCCTTATCCGTCAGCCCGTGCGGGTGGTCCATGTGCGAGATCAGCTTGAACAGGTCCACCACGTTCACGCACCGGATCTTCATGTCCGGGAAGTGCTGCAGCAGGATGTCGATGGCGGCGAGGGACTCGGCTGTTGCCACATCACCGCAGCTGGCCATGACCACGTCGGGTTCCTCGTTGGCGTCCGTGGAGAACTGAGGCCAGATGCCGATTCCCTTGGTGCAGTGCTCGACAGCTTGATCCATCGTTAGGAACTGGAGATGGGGCTGCTTGTCGGCTACGACGACATTCACGTAGTTCAAGGAACGGAAGCAGTGGTCCATCACTAGAGAGTTTGTTAATAGGTGTAATAAGGTATATGTGGTAAGTAGTGCTCACCTGACAGAAGACAGTTGCCATCGGGTGGGAGATAGATGCGGACAACATCCGGACTCTTGTTGGCAACTACATCAAGGAAGCCGGGGTCTTGGTGGGTAAAGCCGTTGTGGTCTTGCCTCCAGACGACGGCAGTCAGGAGAATGTTGAGGGAGGGAACCTTGGCCCGCCACTCGACCTCCAGACACTTCTCGATCCACTTGCAATGCTACTCAGGTGTTAGTGGCGGCTTATGCAATGATGGGTATCGCCGGGATTACATACCTGATTGACCATAGAGTCGATAACGTGGATGAAGGGTTCGTAGCTGTTCAGCATACCGTGTCTGCCACTCAGGAGGTATCCTTCAAGCCAACCCTCGCAGTTGTGCTCGGAAAGCATCTCCATAACTCTTCCGAAGGGTGATAGATTACCTCCATCCTCGTCCTCTTCGAAGTACTCACCCATCCACACTTTCTTGCCAGCTTCGTACACGGCCGCAAGCTTATTGGATTCAGTCTCATCTGGGCCCCAGAGACGGAAGTTGTTGGGGTTGTTCTTGACGATATCACGTAGGAACTTGGCAAAGTTGGCCATGCCACCTTCCACGGTCGCACCACTCTTGTCTACCTTGAGGGCGTAATCTTTGAAGTTGGGCATCACGAGCGGCTTCGATATCTGGCCGCCGTTGGCGACGGGGTTAGCGCTCATGCGGCGAGTGCCGGTTGGGCACAGCTCCTTCAGTTCGGCCGAGATGTGGCCCTCCTTGAATAGGCGTTCCGGCTCGTAGCCACGCATCCATTCCTCAAGGATCTTGAGATCTGCTGGATTTGAGGTCGTGGTGGTGATAGGTACCTGATGCGCTCTCCAGAACCCTTCTAGGTAGTGGCCGTTGACTTTCCGAGGGGCGGTCCAGCCCTTCGGCGTGCGGAGAACAATCATGGGCCACAGCGGGCGGAATGGCTTGCCGGACTCACGAGCCTTCTTTTGGTACTTGCGGATTTCTAGAACGCAGTGCTCGAGTGTGGCAGCCATCGCCTGGTGCATCGAGTTTAGTTCATCACCTTCCACGAAGTAAGGTTGCCAGCCATAGCCAAGGAATAGATTCTCGAGTTCCTTATGGGAGATACGGGCGAGTATAGTAGGGTTGTTGATTTTGTAGCCGTTAAGATGTAACACGGGCAGAACTGCACCATCACAGATGGGGTTCAGGAACTTGGTGCTGTGCCATGCTGTGGCCAGAGGGCCTGTCTCAGCTTCACCATCGCCAACCATCGTTAGGGCGATGAGGTCGGGGTTGTCAAAGACTGTGCCGAAAGCGTGTGAGACTGAATAACCCAGCTCGCCACCTTCGTGAATACTACCGGGAGTCTCAGGCGTGGCATGAGATCCAATGCCACCAGGGAAACTGAACTGTTTGAAGAATACTTGCATACCAGCAGGGTCTTCAGACTTCTGGGGGTAGACCTCGGAGTAGGTCCCCTCAAGGTAAGCCTGCGAGAGGACTGCAGGGGCGCCGTGGCCTGGTCCAGATACGAAGAGTGTATCGAGGTCATATTTCTTAATCAGTCGGTTCATGTGCATATATGTGAAGATTTGGCCAGGGGCAGATCCGAAATGTCCTAGTTGCCGGGCTTTGATGTGCTCGACTTTTAGGGGTTCTCGGAGTAGAGGGTTTTGTTTAAGGTAGATCATGCCGAGACTGAGATACAGACTGGCTCTGAAGAAGTCGTTGTATTTCTCTATGTCTTCCTTAGACAATGGCTCGCCTTGTACCGTAGAGCGAGCAACGCCGAACGGCCGGATCGCGTCGATCACGGCTTTTTGGTCGTCAGCCATCTTTCCTGTGGTCTCCGGGTAATTGGATAGACCAAGACCGGAAAGGGACTTTGAGAAACAAATGTCTCTTAGTAATGTGTAACAATTAGTCTTCTGAATAACCTAGGCTATCTCAGAAGAGAGATGTATATGAGAAGTTGGTATGTGTGGTGACTGAACTACTAACAGGAGCTCTGAATGTTCCTGATGACGGGCTTACTTATACGTCGGGTGCTTTTACTTTGCACTACGAGGTGTAGCACGGGCTGTAGCACTCGGTCTAAAGCGGGATTGAACTTTGGTATCAATTCCATTCATGTGAGCGATTATGCATACAGTAGATGCATATGATCGGTATCATTCAACCGTAGACTCGTGGAGTCGCGATTCCCAAGCGCCCGGTAATGGGGCCGAGGCATCGCTGCCTGGGTTGAGAGAGGGTAGCATGCAAAAGTGACATTATAGCGTGGTCATAGCCTGACCGGATGAACAGATCGCACACAGTGAGAGGCTGGTTGCGGTGCGGAGACCGGAAAGCGGAGAGTCGCTCGTCCCAAGATGTGCAGACGTGGTGACATATGCTTGTGCCACTGTCAAGGGAAGACGGGGGTGGGACGAGTGTGGTGGGCTGATGTTGAAGCCAAAGCTGTTCGACGTCATGCATAATTGCACATGTTATGAATCTACCCAGGTATTATGCAAAGCCTCTTCGAGACTTTTCTCGCCAATACTCGTTTATGCTCGTTTATGTAACCCCAAGACCCGAGCCCCATATCTGCACATCTTGGGAACGGACCTGACGGCTTGGAACCGAGAATATCACCCCCGGGCCGCCTCGCGTATTCAGCTCTACTATTTAGTCTAGACTCTGTACCCCCGTATTGCGTGCAGAGAAGCATGTTGCACCGAAATGTTCTATGCTGTAAGAATCAGTCGATTATCGCGATCCGGCGTCAGCATTAGCTCCTATTCCTGTCTGATTCGATAATTCTGAGTGCTAATCGACTCATTCCAAGCGCCGGTGGTAGGAGATCTGCGTCTTCTACCTCCAGAATTGGATTAAAACCCAGAATCCGCCTGTCTTCTAGAACGACGAAGGATCGCGTGGGCCGGACGACGGTTATCTAGAAATACTAAGCAGGTTTGAGATCCAAGTTCACCCTGCTATGTACAGTTAGGGCCGCTGCGTTGACCTATTAGGTTCATGATGAAAAGCGGAATTCAGCGAAATCCTCATTTTCAGCTTTTCCCAGCATGTGAAGGCGATGCTGACTAGTGATCGATAATAATACGCTTAGGTCAACGTGGGAATTCCAACCGACAAGATTTCATTATTTCTTTTCAAACAGAATCGCTTTCTTCCTTTCATCCATAGAGTTACCCAAGAACTAGTAATTGGCGAGCTGGGCCGAGAACCGAGAAACCAAGAAACCTGGATGGACTTTCGACTCTCTCCAAATTCCTGCATGTTGGTCGTTTTGCCTACATACTACGGGTGATTCCACGAGTCGCGACGGGACTTTGCGATTGGGCTGTCGTATATGTAAGTCAGGCTGCGCGAATGGCATAGCGCGGTAAGGACGGTGCCATAAGAACCCTGGCGAATGCAGCTCATTGCGCGGCGAGCGCGGGCGGCGCCCTGCGACAGCTTCTAGCTTGATCACGGCGAATTTCCGACGCGATTAATAAGCCCCGGTTGATAACGAAGGAAGGACGGCAATCTGAAATCGCACATGACGATCTCTCTTATCAGCTTTGCTGGAGGAGTGAATCGCATAATCTGCATATGGCTACATATTTCGTTCTTTAACTACCACCTTACAACTTTCCAAGCGACTGCAAGCCCTGACAAAGAGAAAAGCTACGAAAGCTGGGGGAGGGGGAAGTGGAAACCCCCACAAGCGACGATATCGAAGTGCTGTTCTTAATACCCACTTAGTCTGACACATTTTATTAGTCGCTCATCGAGTCAATTGAGATTCTTAGCTGAAATCTACGAGATCGACGGTGAAGTAAGTTATCCACATGATTCGTAATTGACCATGTTGCACAGGCGCAACTTACTAGCTGAATAGCCAGGTATCAATTTTAGAATATACCGAGAGTTCTAGAGGCACTCACATTCACACAACAAAATCGTATGCACGACAATCCAAGAATTGGAGCTGTAGATTGTCACTACAGGAAGAGCACTTTGGGGCGCCCCCGATTGATTATTAATACACGCGTACGGCGATATGTCTATACTATATCTAAATTGTATCGAAACTATCTTCGAAGAGACGAGCCGGAGAACCAGCCATAGCGAAGAGAACTTGGCGGTTTTAGTTACTCGGAAATGAAAACCAGTCACTGATACCCACGTTCCCCGACCACGTACAATGCATATTGAACAGACACGTCGATCATTGATATTACAGTGATGTTTAAACATCAGTGTGTTACAGATTTGGGTCTCAATCATTCTACCAGAGGGTCGGTGGGAGCGCTGGGCCACTATCCTGCGTGTTATTCATGTCTAGGGACGGTTACGATAAGCTACCTATCTAATTTATTCGAAATCGTGAATCGGAAACAGAGTTATCAACAATAAATCAATATGACAGATCCTTTTCAATCACTCGAGATCGCAGCAGAATCCATTATCGCGAATGTTTGAAGAGGCCGCAAGCAGGGCAAATGCTTACAACCTACGCGCAACTTGATCCACTCACCAGCATCTTCCTCTCACGTTCCGATTAACCAAAATCCGCGTCTTCGGGGCGATTCTTGAATATTTTGACGACTGTCCTTTTTAGTCACATGTCTAGATATCAGAGTTCCTTGTATTGCATATCGATCAGGCGGGTTTGAGAATGAGTTTTCGTAGAGGGTCAAGCCGAAGACATAAATGCGCCAACCTAAGCTTCAGCTCATATTTCATATTAGGTACTTCTCGCAGACTTACATTTCTCGAGAAGTTATAAACGATTATGTCCATCTGAGGCTTCTGTTGCTACTGCTTATCCGTTCCTGGGATATTCGTGCCACACATACTCGATCAGCAATCGTGAACAGCACGTCTTCCTATAGACTCCCAACCGACAGTGATGGAAGGCTTGATGATGAATGCGGCTCTAGCCAAAAGCACGTTGACTCCGCTAAGGCGAAAAGCGTGCAGGGGGATCAATTCTTTCGCGGCGTGGGTGTGGTTCCTCGGTCCTAATTCGGCGCCGGTCTTACCGGATCGTGGCCGTGAACCTGGGAAAGTAGGCTACCAACGCAGCCGAATCCACTGAACAAGGTAAATGTATGGGGTGAGGTGTGGAGGCTTGAGCATCCAACGGAACTTGTCTTGAAGCACCTGATGACGATGGGAAGGTGGTAAGCTCCAAGATGTGCGTAATTGCTAAAACTGACGATAGTGGCATGTAACGGGTGCGCCTCTCGGTAACTAAAGTGTACGTTTAAATGAATAGAGCTAGTAAAGCTATGGATTGAAGCACTGGAGTTTTATTCTTCTTTGTGAGAGTCGCTAAAAGCGCTTGTAGACTATTCAACAACTAGGAGAAACACTCATCCAAAATTTAACAAACAGGCTTTGCAATTATAGATGCAACGTTGATCATTGCTACACCACTTCCATTAATAAGCTCAACTAACCGTGAAACGATACAGAAAGTTAAGCTTATGAATTATAGAATTGACCTATTAACAAAGGTAAGTATAAAGCTGATTAGTATGGCCCAGCCAAGGATTACTGCTCATAGTGTAGCTATGAGTTGCTTAGGTCTCTACTCAGTGACCTATCTGTACTTAGTTTATACTGTGAGAACTATAGAGAATCATAGCATTTCATCTCGTTGTGTTAATTATATTCATTCCGTAGCATCAATTGACCTTATAGGGAGACAATAGGAACTAAACTTACTAGGCTACCAAAGGATGGCTGATCAGCCTGCTTCTTAATAAGGACAAGATCAACTCTATCTCTTCTGATGCCGTTACGTTGATTCCTTCGAAGACTTGGTAATCTAGGTATAAGTGACATGCATAGATCTCCTTTGATAGATCATGTCTAAACTGCAACTAATAATGCTACGTCCCAAAAGGTCTATAGTCTTATATAGCAATTGTGGATCACCTGACAGTAATGCAGGTACATGTTACAATTCTAGAAACGTTGATGTGACATTAGATCGGATTGTTGCAAAGCCATTAGGCCGACTTACTGAATAAGCTGGTGATTAGCAGGTTGTAGTCACAGATGTTACTTGCATATGACCCTGGACTATGCGAAAATCGCAACGCCCCCTACCCCGGATCCCCGCATGTGCCTATTCGAGTTGAAACAAGAACCTAAGAAGGATTGATATCGCTACTATCTATTCAGAGCCTGGACAAGGTGACATTGGAGTTGGGGCTTGCGAAGTATTCAGTTCAGCTAGTAGTATAAGTGTGGCTAGGCGGCTAACATGGACACCCAACTTCAAATTCTATCACATGGATGCTTCGAGCAACGCCTCGCCTAGACGTTGGTATCTTCTCTGTCATATTTAGTTTATCAGCTACGATAGAAGCGGATCTAATTACTCCTTTATTCAACATTTTCTAAGAATCTCAAAGACAGAGTATTATCCACGAGAACTGGACTCGAGGACAATGTCTTTGTACTTCATTTCAAGGTACGAATATAGGTGGTACCCACCGTTAATCAATAGCATAGTTCCTTATCTTGCTATCATTCCCAAAAGTTCTCTTTGCCGACAGAGTGGTAGTTTATATGTGAAGGTTAGGTAGGCATTTGGTAGCCCGTCCCCTTTTTCACGTCTATATATAGTATGAAAGTGGGATGTTTATCTATCCAAGCCGGAAGTCAGGGGTTGATGTTTCCTAACCCGAATACCCAGAATGTTTGGTTCCACGGAGATATATGCGAGTAAGGTTTCTTGTCAAATTCATGCGGTGCTGTCAGCCTAGTGAGCCTAGCCAATAAGTGTAGAGGGTGGCACATGAGACACAAGTGTGCGCACGATCGACCGGCATCCCTGCCATCGGTACCTGCAGCTCAGAAAGTTCGGACGGAGGACCGCTCCTGGCCGCCAGATGTGGGGCCGAGTTCCCAGGGTTGGCTTCTTTGTGCTTCATAGGTTGACATCCTCTGATCAATCATATCGCCAGTTTAGTTGCCAACAGTCGCTTTTGGCAAGTGAAATGTCAGACATCCTTTAATGAAGTTGCATATCCCCACTGAGCATGCCATGCACTATCCCAGATGAGTAACAAGGGTGACCCTACACTCATAAATCCAGTGAATAACTTCATCCTTACACACCACTTTACTCGACAGAAGATGATACCCGGAGCTGACCTAAAGGTAAGGCATTCTATTTCTATTAGTGATGATTGAGGAAATCGTAAGCATTCGCTTAATGATGCCTTGTCACTTTTTGTGAAGTACAAAACAATAATTGAGAAACAGCAACTCTATTTTCAATATAGTAGTGACGCAGTAGGACAGACAGTATCTAATTAGTCAAGATATGCATTGCCTTATGAGACTTAGACGTATCACTAGGTAATACCATGATGACTGGGACCGAAACTTTTCAGCTTCCCTTTCAGAGGCTGCCGGAAGACGCTATATGTTATATGCAAGCCAGGAAGATGACAGGTATTCCGCTACCAACAGGGCATCCATCACCTCGTCACATGCTTCCTCTAATAAAACAGCATTTGGACAGAGATAGAGAGGGGGAAGCAAAGCAGGTGAGGGCGCCATTGAAATACTATGACGGCGGTGCTTGGAAACCCGAATTCTTATTGGTCAGCTGAATGGTTTCGAAATTGGTAGTCTCATATTAAGGAAGGCAAAAGCGTAACAGAACTACGTTTGAACGGAGGTTCTGCGGACAAAAAGCCTGAACCCTAGTCCAAGGCATCTCTCTTTTCCCCAACGTGGCACAGATCCTCTGAAATAAAGCCCCTGTCTAGCGCGAAGGATCGGAGCAAGGCTCTCACACCTTATTCGTAGGTTCGCCCTATTAGGTTAGTTTCAGCCTAAGGGCTATTGGCCTTAAACGGAAGGTGAGCTTAAATCCGACGCGCGCGCTCCTTGTTAGTCAGGGCGAGGTCTGACATGCGACTGCGTAACCAGATGATCGCAACGTTTCGTGAAGAATCAATGCTCCTTGATGGTGTTACCAGACTTGTTGGATCAATATGTTGATGAATCTGATGGATGTTTGCATATATATCCTCTGAATTCCTGTTCCCATGCGCTCTGTGATGATGAGCTTTCGAGTCACATCAACAATCATTAAGTTCTTTGGAACAGTCACTCCTTTTCGCTGGAAACACAGCGTCCATTCCTTACCGTCTATATATACGAGCTAGTTGTTTTTGGTTAGCAATACCAGGTTCGTTTCTGTAAAAGAAAACAATAAACCCTGGAGCACACTCATTATGCGTTGTCTACTCAGCTTGGCTGTCGCTACGGCCGCAGCATTTATCACTACGTCTCTGGCAGCACCTATCGTCGTGAACCCTGGAGGTAAAGGAGATCTAATCGTCACCGCACACAATACTATTAATGGTAGTAGTCAAGTGCTGGTCGACAATTCTACTGCGCCTTCAAGCCCACTGAAACTTTCGCTTGTTAACAATTTCGGAGGGAAGCAACTAAATGCATATGTAACTGGTCAGGATACGAAGGGATCTATAGTCATGCTTTCGACTAATGGCTCATGGTACTACCCTAATCCGGCTGGGAGTGCTAGTCCTGTGGCCATCGACGCCCAGGTTGCCCTTCCTCTCAAGGGCAAAGGCGAGAAAACTGAATTAACGCTTCCCGACTATATCAGCTCCGGCCGCATATGGATTGCTGACGGCGAACTCCAATTCTTCACGGTGGCCTCTGCAACAGGGGCACCGCAGCTCGTCGAACCGTCCGCCGCAAACCCCTCTGATCCCTCGGCGGCCATCAACTGGGGATTCGTTGAGCTCACGAACACAGAAGAAGGAGGTATATACGCCAACATCTCCTTCGTCGACTTTGTCGGTCTCATCATGGGTATGTCCTTGACCCTTGGCAGTGGTGAGGTCCAAACGGTACAAGGTCTAAGCGGGGACGCTATCAAATCGATCTGCTCGGATTTGAAGGATCAGGCGGCCAAGGATGGACAGCCGTGGGACGAGATGTGCGTTACTGACGCCAGCGGCAACCCACTGCGTGTCATGGCCCCGAACCTATACCTTGCCAGCCACGCCGGCGCCATGGAAGACTATTACGACGACTACAACAACAAGGTGTGGGAGAAGTACAGCTCCACGAAGCTCACCATCGATACGCAGACCGACGCCGGCAAGGTTACGTGCCAAGTCGACGGGGACCAGCTCAAGTGCGATGGTGATAACCGTGGGTACCCCAAGCCCACAGTCGCCGATATCTGGGGATGCAACTCCGGTCCATTCGCGATCCTTAACGATAAAATGGTCCACTCAACCGCATTCGGCATCCAAGATGATGACAACGATGTTCACCGCGCCATCGTGCCAAGACTGTGCGCTGCATTCACCCGCTCTACGCTATTGATCGATGGTGGCGATGTCCAGCCATCTTCGTCCGTTGGAAGCGACACCTACTACAAGAATGACCCAACAAACCACTACAGCCGCATCGTACACAAGTATGAGGTCGACGGCAAGGGTTATGCTTTCTCGTATGATGATGTCAACCCCGATGGTCAGAACGAAGCCGGTGTCGTCTCCGGACCCAACCCACAGACCCTAGAGCTCACCATTGGCGGTCCTTCATCTTAGCTGCGATTATATAGTGAAGGATTTTGATAAGATCTTTGTAGGGTCCTAGGTAGTGGGCATTTGGATATCGCCTGTGTATGGTACGCACTGGCCGGTCTTTCTGGAGTTTAGGAAATGGGATATTTGAATTTTTTCTATATCATTGTAAATACTCTGATGTCGCATGTATATTCTTCGTGCACATAGCATGCTATCAGCATCGCTTGTATATATTGAAACTTAGTTCATGTCGAATTCTATGTATTGCCATTAATGCCGCCTCATTGCACAAAACACTTGATTTGGTCTAGCAAATAAGGGTTATAACTTGTCGCCAGTTAGTAACATTTCTTTTAAGGATCATTATTTATAATGTCGGAAGTAGTCGCTTTAACATACGTAACACCTGGAGTATCATGTACCAATGCAGTAATAAAGCTCTGGATGTACAACTATCTTAACGGTCGCTTTAGCAAACGCAATACTGAGTAACCATGAAGGCAATTTTATTTTTATTCATTGTACCTCAATGCTTGAATAATTTAAAATGAGAACTGTATTATAGTAGTAGCACCCAGCCTTGCTATAACACTTACGATTTGTGTAATGCTTATCGGGTAATATACGTATATTTATAATTGTGTTGAAAAAAAGCATAGAAGACAGGCGTAGAAAAGGAAAAATGGATGGAAAAAGGATAGAAAGCTAACTAACAATGGCGAGTGAGCGAAATAGGAGATGACATTGACGTTAATAAACAATCCGCAGCTGGAGTACCATGTCTTAGCTGTTTACTGAAGTTATTATCTCGAAGGTTCAAAGTCACAAACGACTGTTAAAATAGCAGATTTATCACGCTATATATGCAATAACAAATTAAGTGATACTTCAATGCTATTTATCGAAAACGAAAATGCATCACATCATGAGAACTATGAGATGACTAGTTATATGAGGTTTATGATACATGAGGATAGGGGTATAATGGACTAGATATCACATTAGAAGACATCCACCCCAGCAGACCCCTTTTCATCATATCAGTCTACTAGTATTATCTTGTCGCCGATGTCTCTGAAGTTAACTTGTGGCTGGGTAGGTTAGTACATAGGGGCTGTCTTTACATATATTAATCTCCGCTCTCCTTGATAGGTGTCAGTCTTGATGTCTTGGGCATTCATTCCGGTGCTCCGCGGAAATCAGATAGTTAGCCTGAGGATATGCCTGAAAAGAGTTTCCAGGGGAATAAACAAATCTGGCCGGCCGTAAGATCGACACGTCTTCTCATTATATCATAGCATACATTGTCTAAGTTCAGATGTAAGACACCCTTTATCTATCCTCCAGGTCCCGGAATAAATCGGAGAACCTTCCGTATCCTAATACACGTTTGAAATGGCATGTAATGCCCATTATTTGAATGTTAATTGTTGACGTGAGGATATGTGTGCATTAGGTAGTGTCCATCGTTAAACTTCGTATTCATTTCGGTGATATTGTCCATCGTCTTCCAGGGACGAAAGAAATTCGTCCTCATAAAGCGTCTGACTTAACAATCGAGCACGCCCACATGCTGGTATCTGACTTTCCTCATCGACTATGTGTGCTTGTGCGTTCACAGGTTGTA
Source organism: Whalleya microplaca (assembly GCA_022497155.1). Classification (NCBI taxonomy): domain Eukaryota; kingdom Fungi; phylum Ascomycota; class Sordariomycetes; order Xylariales; family Xylariaceae; genus Whalleya; species Whalleya microplaca. The sequence continues at coordinate 494,857 of MU385727.1, read as the reverse complement.
TCGATGGTTCCGTTAGAGACCGCGTCTATCATGCCAGGCTCTATATCGCCAAAGACGGAGGTGATATGGACTTCTTGCTGTTTATATATCTTTAACGGTATATCGTGTATTTTGTTGATTTGCTCCTGGCTGTCTGATTGCGTAATATCGCTCTTGTCGTGACTTGTAGCAACACTACGTTGGTTAACATAACCAGATCTGAATCTGGAAATCGTCCGTGTACGTTGGTTGGAATATCTTGCATTGAACGACTTTGCGTTAAATATTCGTTGCATGAGTGTCCAAGTCAGGGGAAGATTGGCGGCTATAATAGCAGTAGATGATTCTCGAATGTACCAAAAGGTCCACGAGGAACCGAAAGGCTCGGTAAAACTATAATACTTGTTGAGTATCGCGGATAGAATCTATCATCCAACTGTGATCAGCATTTTCCCCCAATACATCTAAACACTAATATCTCGTAGTATGTACGAATCCGGGTTGCAGTGACAAAGGTAGTATAGTAGGGCCAAACTTACTGTGAATAGGCCTAAACAGAAAATGCAACAAAGAACTGCCTTTCTCTTAGGAGGCAGCTGGACCTGTAGAAATACCGGCAGTGGGATCAAAATGATCATAATATCAGAAGATATATTCAACACAGCATTGGTGATTAAATGGTTCGTGGCAGCAGAACATTGGACTAAGTGCGGTTGGTTAGCATCGGTAGTCCTTGTAAAGAAATTTCCTTTGGAAATATTCTCATACTATTCGCTGGAGGAACCGCCCAGTACTGGCTAAATGGTCGGCACCATACTCCAAAATAGAGTATTTCCATGACCACAAATCCAACAGCAACGTAAGCAGAAACAAACTTGACTGCTATATTCTGCTTCAAGCTCATCCTATTGATGATTAGTATTGTCTCCATGTCCAATTAGCAGCGGCATTTGAGAAGACTCACGTTAATCGGCTGTAAAGGATTAGGAGACAGCATTTAATGGTCCAGATCGTGATAATCTGCATTTGTTCCACCACTAAGACCAATTTCGAACCCAAAGTCCTCTCCTTGATATCATCAGGTGAAAGCACACTGTGATCATCCGGGTTGATCAGGTTACTGGATGTGTGGGACAAAATAGTCATGCCAACCATCAAAACGGTGTCGGTCATCTAGATTTAATGTCAATAGGGTTTCTATATTGCACCAGGCATCAAACAAATAGCAGAGTCGACGAAGGCATACCATCACAATCAATATGAGAATATCATCGATTTGCATCTTTTTGAATGAGCCGAAAAGATACCGCCGGGATGTTCTATGCCACCAACAAGTAAGCACATTGTGCAAAGCGACCTCGTTATCGTTAACCACATCGGAACTCACATTCTGGCCGAGACCACGACCCATACCAAGGCGTACCAGGTCCATCTACAATATCTAGAATCAGCATTTTCTCTTTCCAAATGATTGTTCGAGCGCCAGGAGTTCTAAAACATGTCTTAGGGGCTGCTGACTCCCATGTATACCATGATGAAATTCGTGCTTCCGAAACAGGACTAAAGGGGCGCAAAAGGACTCCGGATGTTGCTTACGCTTCCGCGATGAGGGCTGTCATGGCTGTGAAGAAGTCAATTGATATGCTTCCCTCATAGGACGGTTCCGCTGGGATCCAGGATAGATAACAAGACAGGGCGACTTGTAGTAAAAGTTGGACGAGAGATCGACAGCAGGTCAGGATGCGGGCCGTAGATATGACTGCAGCAAACAAGGTGCGCACAAGGTGCGCACATGGCATTCAGGGGCGAATTCGGATCCTCGCCCTTGTACAGGTCCGGTAAATTTATAGCGCATTGCCCTTTGTTCCCCATAGAGTATCCATCTGAAGATGTCTAGCTTTGCTCTAACTCTCTTTCTTGGGTGATCCCAAGTGGGCCAACCCCTCACAACATCGCCCTCAAAAAACAGCATTAACTACGTAGAGTATCTGCTACAGCATTAAGCTGTATTTGGTGATTGATCTAAACTCCACCTGGGTCTCCTTAAGCCTTACTGGGTAGCTCCCCCGGAGGACTAGACTTCTTATCGAGAAAAGGATAGACAATCAGCCACCAAGGTTGTCTTTGAAACTCTGCCTAATGATATGCTCGGTATGCATGTTCATGCGTGTACATGAAAGAAATCTCTAGTGCCGCAAAAAGAGTTCGAGAAACATTACGCGAAGTACAAACGTCTCAAGGGATTGTCGAAATACCAGGTTAGTGAGACTTGAGGTTTAGCTATCTAGAGTGGTGGATGGTCTGAATCTATATGCTATCGCCTACATGTACGAGAGCCTTTGTACTATATTAATATGTAGTCCGATCATCGAAGTAGCAGGGGTAGCCCGATAGCGAGGGCTCATCAGGTGGCATATGCTGGTTCGAGACTGTGAGTGAGTTAAGCGGAAGACCCCTATGCTGTGGCTAGCCTCGGACTACCTCGCTGCTCGCATGGTGGAATGGATTTTTTCGTAAGTCGAGTGTCTAAGATCTTGGATCGACAATAATTAACGGTAAGCTGAACCGAAAACCAATGAGATAAGGCGAATGGGGACGCAGGACCAGGGTAGGGCCCTGTACAGCATTTCCACATACGATTACCCTATCAATGCGAACAAGCATCGCTGACTATGCCATCGCCTCCTGTCAATTCTGCATATGCAGCAAATACAGCTCTAGCAATACATGTGTGATATTGTGCAGCATCCGAATTCATGATTAATCTAGCTCATCCGACTTGGAAGCCGGATATGATAAACAACATTAACGTCCCCTTTGATGTGCCAATCCTATCGTAGGATCCTAAACTACTGGCTATGAACTGATGGGCTTTCAGTTGTACAAGACAATCACCTGCTGGTATAATCCCTGCTGAGTCGCTTACAGAACGCGTGTATTCGCAGTTGTGGTAGCACCGGTCGTTGTATTGCGAAAATATCTCGAAATATGGCCTATCAATCAACGTTCATTATCGAACTTGTATCGCCGACCGACTGGGAATTCGGTCAAATATTCCTTTTGCGCTAAGCTAGATTGATGGACCTAAGCTCACAGATGTATATATGTACAAAGATAAGTGACTATCTACGCATTGATTTTACTCTCCGCTGCAGTTTTGGCTGGGACTTGGTAGTCTGCAATTGACACTGGATATGCATCAAAGTAATACCTAGACAGACATGGCGTTTGAGCCTCACGAACGAAAAGCTCGCACGACGTCTCAGTCTTAATAAACGTACATGCCACAAGCCATTGGTAGGTTTTTGAGGTGATTACAAAAAGCAATCTACCACAATCCGAATAATCCGTTTGTTTACTCGTTCATTAGGTGCGTGTGACGGCATCCTGTGACGATCCCGGACATACCACTTCGCACCACTAACACATACTGGGAAGAATAATGAAAATCAATATAGATCAGTTATACATGCGCGCGACTAGCTACATGAAAGGTAAGAATGACGGGTTGCAATTGGTATCAAAAAGTTTACGTATACAGAAACTTAGAGCAGCGCCGGAGATGTACCTACGGAATGGCGATCTTTAGTCGTAGAGTGAGTCGGCTAGTTGAAGAAGTCCACGTAAAACAGTGAGCTATCTAGTGGGTTAGGGCAGCGCATTGCTGCTATATGTGTCGTAGTGGACGGTTAACTCTTATCCGTTGAACTTGATTGTTCTAGCGTCGATACCAGTACACAAATGACTTAGGGAGTTCGTGGCTTTCGAAGCGCTAGAAGAGGAACAAATTGTCCGGACCGATTTGACGAAATTGAGCTTTCGGGCTGATGTGCCCGCATTCTGCTCTCATTGGGTACCTATAGGTAGAACGGTGAGACCTAGTGTTCTAGGATAGAAATGTTCCTGGAGATCGATTTAGCGCCAATATTCAAATATTCGGGGATCGACCTGATCAAGACCGAATTTACTGCATACGTGGTATGGGGCCGATGGGTGGTGATATGTACATACTATACCTAGATAGTTCTTATCCTAGAATCTATTCCCTATCAAGCTTATCCACTAGGTAACTGCTCGTCCTTTTGCCCATCCGGTTTATTTGTCTCGATAGTCACACGTCATGAAGCATTTATAGAGCCCATCTAGCGACGTTTGCCCATCCATGTAGTTGAAATATGTTTAAACTATGTCCGAGTGTACCCTCGCGTCAAAGTAGGCATATGTACAACCTGCAAGGCAACACAACTTAACGCATCATTTAGGGATACTTGCATTGTGACCATACTGCGCATGCGGCCTTTTTCTGGTCATTGGATGGGCTCGGCTTTGTGAGTCTGAAATCGATGATCATGCGCAAGAGGCCGGTACGCAGAGCTTAGTGTGCCATCATATAATCCTAGGGAAATGCAATAGCGAAGGGTACGTAGTTTGAGATATTAATGGGCATGTTCTGTTAATAATCGTAAGGTTTATTAGTTACTTGGGTATGTGCCCATTGCGTCCGGGGATTGTGGATGATACGTGTATCATGGCCCGCCTCCGCCTCCGCCTCCGCAATATTTAAGCTTTGAGCAATTCGCAGATATCGTCATTTGGCAGCAATTAATATAGGAACCTTAGTACTAGCGTGTACATCTAAACCATCGTTTTGCGTCAAAGTGAAGATATCGTAGGTTGCCGGACTTGATGGAATCAATTAAATATCTACATAAAAATATCAGAATCACAATCAAAATTCTTAGAGAAAAATTTTATGGAGCCGAGCGTTTGGATGGTGTAACAATGTTATGACACTGTATAGTATTCTTATTATACATACTCCTCCCTGTAATGGGAACCATATAGAAGTCAATATATATATATATATATATATCTGCCTGCATTGGTGAACCCCTTTACCCTGGGATTCAGTTCAATGACCATGGTTGTCGACCATTCATATATATTGACTCATATACACCTCAATCTATTTATCTACCACCCGTAACTCTATAGTACTAAGTTTGATATTTCTGCCGAACGCTGAGTACTAATAACTGACTATTAAGACGATATGTATAATACTCATATATATAAAAAGCTTTCGAGAGCAATGCAGTTTTCATACTCGCTTAGAATCTTAGCATAGTTGTGATTTTGCCCGCCAAGGATCTTCGATGTTGATAGTCTCGCGACATGAGCTGAGGTAGTTCAGACAGAAACCAATTTTATCGCATCAGTCATTCCCGGCGATGCCGCAGTATGCTCCTGCGTTCACTTTCATAATCCCAGGGCAACAGTAGACTCCAGAGTCGTCTATCATTGGAGTTTGACCTGCTGAACAGCTGTCACTCTAGTGGTAGGGGTTAGCACGAGGTTTTGGAGACAGATAGGGGTGATAGGGGTTGCTGGCGGTGACGGTGATAACGCGCGAGGCGGCTACGCAGAGGACAAGGAGCCCGAAGTCGAAGGTCTGTATGATTAAAAATATTGTGGAGACTGGTAGAATCATAGCGCTCAAGTTCACAGAAGTGACTGCTGAATTTATATGTACCACTATGTCGTCGCACTCACATTAAGCTTATTTGTTGTTGTGCTACATTTAATTTTCGCCGGTGTCATAAGAGGCTCAGAGTTATGATATTTACTCGGTTATTTCACTATTAACTTTCGCCTTGGAGTTGCAGTTAAGGCATAGCTAGACTTCTAGCTTGGCCTTCAGAGTCAGATTGCCTCACTCCTGAGCTCCAGGAACCGTGCAAAGTGTCAATATAGCTCCCTGGACATATCTAGCCTGTACTTCTACAGCCTGGTTTTTTAAGGTGCAGCTACTCGGAGGAATTTACCTGATATTCAGTTCTAACGAGGTTATTTAAAAGACATTTGTTATTTCAATAGTACCCCACTTTCAATAGTATACCAAATACCTGCGAAAACAACTCACCGCTTGCCCAATCAGGTATTCTGCCGCACCCCTCCTACTAACTAACCAATACACCTTCAACCAATACACCTTCAACCAATATACCTTTAACCAATATACCTTCAACCAATATACTTTCAGCAGCACCTTCAATAACCAGGCTACGGTACTTCACAGGAAGTCAGAGGTCAGGCCAGGTTAAAGGAATTCAGCGTGACAGAAGCAAAGGCCGTAAAGCCTTAACGCCAAAAGGATTAACGCACGATGCCAGCTGTCAGGCCTTCAATAGGGTATGATAAATACTAGTCAGCAGCAGCAGCAGCGGCAGCGGCAGCAGTAAGGAGACCAAAGGCTACAAGTAACTAAACAGGTAGCTAATGGATTAACTAATTCTTATAAAATACAGTATAATTGTAACTATCCCGCTACTAAAGGCTTATACAACAAAAGGAAGCCATTAAAGGCCATTAGCAGTTAGTTTTAAATTGTCTTTAATTACCTTATTAGGCAGGCGGTAAGCTTTTCTGCAGGTAACTTATATACTATTAAAAGTGGGGTACTATTGAAATCACAAATGTCATTTAAAAACCCTCAAGGCGGTTACTGCTAATACTAGACGCCTTTCTTATCCTAAAAAGTACCGATTTGGAAGCAATAGTTAGAAGCAGCATGTTCAGCTTGGGAGAAGCGTATAATGGTAGTCCGGGTTGGAACTAGCATGGAGTTGCTATTCCGGGCTATTGGTTATCGCAAGCCACCAAAACGCAGCCTCGGAGGTATCTGATGGCTCATGTTCTGGCGTGACGGACTCTGGTATTTTACTTATGACGTCTACGGCTGCTTTGGTCGCGTCTTATCATCAATACATCTGAGAATGTCTTTCTACCCCAGATCGCGTGCGATCGCATGAATCAAGCTCTGGGGAATGCTGCACTAGTGCAATGATGAATCATCTACCTGATGTCATGTAGTGGCTCAATTGACAAAGCGCGGGCTTGCAACCGCGACTCAATAAAGCAGCCCTCCGCGTCATGAGAACTGTGCAGCAAACTCGATTCATCTAGTAGGGATCCAAGAGCTTTCCAAAGTTGCTAGTTATCATATTCCGTCTGAGCTTCATACTTCGTCACGAACACTATCACTCCAATAAGATGCCCGGTGAAGAGCCCGAAAAGGGAGATAAAGGTACAGTACACTCGCGACTACATCAGCTTCTATTTTGTTTCCAACATCTAAAGAGCGAAGCTAACATCGCACCCGTCCAGTCTCCTGGAACTGGGGCGGCGGCGCGCCCGGCGGCACTGTAGCCGAGACGAAAGACTCAGGCGAGATCGCGATCAAGTCGAAGCGCGGGAACACCATCAAGAAGAACGCGGAACCCGGCAACCCGGCAGTACATATCGCGCGGTCCGGCAACGACGTGGTCAAGCGGGCGTCGGAGCTGAATGTCGAGGAGAAGAAGTCCGGCGGCAAGGGTAAAAGCCAAGGGAAGGGCGAGAAGCGCAAGGCTAAGGACCAGAGCCCGGAGGCCAAGGGGGAGGAAGATGGTGCTGGCGAGTCTGAAGACGGGGGTGAAGAGCCTCACACGAAGAATAAACAGGGCCAAGAAGTAAAGAAGGGAGGCAAGGCGGCGAACAAGCGGCAGAAGAAGGAGGATGGAAACGCAAATGGGCACGTTAATGGAGACAAGGAGGAAGACGCGGAAGAACGAAAGAATGGCAATAAATCGGACAAGACTGCCTCGAAAGCACAGTCTGGTAAGAAGGCTGATGGGGATAAGGCTAAGCACAGAGCGAATGCTAAGGCGAAGAGAGATGCTGCTCCGCCACCGAAAGGAGACTCGGTGAGCTCGAGGACTCGGGGGCAGGCTAAGAAGTGATAGATATTTGGTTGGGATGGGAAGATGATCTACGCGGATTCACATGTGTACAGCTTCGAGCCCATCGTATAAGATAATTGAAGAAATCTCGGGGTCGAATGCACGATGGAATGCTGATACTGTGGTGATTGTACATAAATCGATTCATTGGGTATTCCTTGTTCACCCAGGTGTTTTAACCTGGGAGGGATAGGGAGCCACTCCGATTTCCTTCTTGATGTTCGACGATACCATATATTCCACTCTGTGTGTATGGCTATAGTAGCCAGAATTCGCCGACTCACTTGCTTTAAAGAGATGATTGCACCCCAGCAATCTTCACGGAACTCGACGACAGTAAGGGGCATCGTAGTAACTAACCACTTGATAGAACAAAGCTTGCCAACTCGGCAGCTAGCGTTATTGCATTCGTTTGGCACGTCAGAAGCCTCAGTCTCTACATGTAAGCTGCCATAGGGCAACAAGGCACAAATAGTTCCCAATCTCCAGATGACTTACAGCTTTACACCGTCACACGCAGTGCCTTTTACCGGCCCTTGAAAGCCGGTCTCCTCTTCTCCGCAAACGCAACCAGCGCCTCATCCCGATCCTCACTCCGTACAACCCTCTCATACATCGCATCCTCGACCTCCTCCCTCGCCCACCCGACCGCCTTCAACGCAGCGCGCACGGCCACCGGCGCACCCTCGCACACCTCGCCAGCCAGCCTCACGGCCTCGGCCAACGCCGCTCTCCGGGCCTTCGTCGCAATCCCCTTCTCGCCCTCCTCGCCCGGCTTGCCCCCCTCGGCCGCGACCCCGTCCCGCTCATCCTCAGGCAGCACCTCCACAAGCCGATCTGCGAGCCCTAGGAAGTAAGCCTCGGGCGCCGACACCCTGCGCCCTGTGAGCACGAGGTCGCGCGCGCGCGCGAGCCCGATCAGCGCCGGCAGACGGTAGGTGCCCCCGGCGCCGGGGATGATGCCGAGGCGGGTCTCGGGGAGCCCGACGGTGGCGGTCGATGCGAGAACACGGAAGTGCGTGGTCAGGGCCAGCTCGAGGCCGCCGCCGAGCGCGAGCGAGGAGACCGCGGAGATGGTGGGGATAGGGAGGGTGGAGAGGGAGGTGAATGTGTCTCGGAGCGTGGAGAGGAAGGCTGCTGTTCTGTTTGTGGTGTTAGCTGCGAAGCTGGGAGTGGAAGGGAGGAACCAAGTGAGGGGGAAAGGGGTACTCACTCCTCCTGCGAAAACCCCCTCCTCTCCTTGAGATCCGCGCCGGCGCAAAAGCTCGCATCGACGGCACTCGCCAGGATCAGCGCGCGCGTGGGGCCCTTCTGATCGACGCCGGCGGCGCCGCCGAAGCGCGGCGGTTGCGGTACCTCCTCGCCGTCGGAGGTGTACTGGGCGTGGACATCGTCGACCTCGGCGCGCAGCGCGGCGAGCAGCGCCTTCGAGATGGCGTTACGCGCCGCCGGCCGGTTGAGCTCGAGGATGCGGATGTGTCCCGTGTGCGGCGCGGGCAGGTTTGTCACTCGGACCAAGGGGCCGGTGGCGGCGTCGCTCGAGTACGCCCGCCGCACGAGGCGGAGGCAGAGGGCTGCGGTGGGTGTTGAGCGGATGTGTAGGCGTGGTGGCATCGTGGAATTGGGATTGTGCGATGGGGCTTGCGATAAATGTAGATGGGAGCTTGTCCGGGAGCTGGACCGCTTTGAGGCTGACCGTAAGTGGCTGTGATGAACTGTGGCTGGGTACAGATGCTTACAGGGGTAGAACTTAGCCTATTAGATGCTTCAGAAGTTCGGAGGTAAGCAGCTTTCATATCATGACTTCTACATGCTCCAGAAGAGCCTTGGACCCCTATTGTTGAAATAGACTAGTAAATGAACATGGTCAATCAGTCATCGCCCGCGACAGTAAACCAACACTAGCCCGTTCTCTACGTGATCCAACTTACGTGGACACAAAGTCTCTCTCTTGTCTAACACTACCGGCCAGAGATTATTCCTGTCACAATCGACGGCGGACGTCAGCCAGCTTGATCCACAGCGGCATCTTTGATTCCCTTCGGTTGACGCCTTCGCCGTCCCTACGTATCTCCACAGGTACATTTCCATCTCTTTCACGCATGGCTTTCATCCTGCCATATCGTCGTTTTCTGGTTTTGGCATCCAGCTAGTTGGCCGAGGTGGTTTCTCTTACCAACTTCAAGCCACGTACTAAGATATAAGGGTCTGCTATGTTATACTTAAGACATAGACATTACCTGATATAAATTCGGCTATCCGTTTGCAAAAGTCGTTGTGATTGACGCACTTTGTGGTGTCTTCCTAAACGATGATTACCGATGATGCCTCGTCATCGAGCATGCAAGTGGCAGTTCCCGGCTCATCGGCTTTGATGTCTTGCAAGGGGAAGTCTACCAGTTTTGAAATGAATGGCCTAGGAGCAGGTCGACTTAAGATGTTCTTCCAGGCGTGTACAGTCCGCAATCTCAGGATCGCAGACATCTCAAAGTGACATCGATATCCTTCAGGAACAATCATGACACCTTCCATGTCTAGGTGGGTTAAGTATCCGTCCACCGGGTAACATCCTACGATGTTTGATTCGGAGTCCTGGTAAGGCTTCCCCCAATGAAAGGTGACCCGAAAGAATGTTAGAATGGCCAGCATAAACGTCCCTCGGCATCAAGATGACCCGCGACCGCATTATCGATGACAATGCAGTAGTCCTCGAGATTGTTGTCGGTTAATCGGACATCTCGATTGCTGCCCAATGGGTCGAATTTGTCGTCACTGACATCGCAAGACGCCCCTGAACGTAGTGACGGGGTGACTCTCCGTGCTCTCGGGCTGCTTGGTGATGTGGCTCGGTAGTTACCAGCATGATCTCACATAGAGGTGAGTCATCGGGCAAATAGCCATCGCGGTTGATGAACTGGACGATGAGATTTGTGCGAGGGTTGATCTGGAATCGCCCGCATATCGGGGTGACCACCGAACCCGAAAGGCTTTTCACTCCGCAGGTGATTCATGGTGGTTCTTAGGGTAGCCCAAGTAGTTTCCCACCAGAGCAATTCCGGCATAGTCTAGCCACGACAAGACCTATTCTCCACCCACCTCAGGCGTGGCGCATTCGCGTTGGGCACGAACGAGATGGCTAAAACGTGACGGCGAACATTAGACGCAGGTCAAGGCGGCTCTGTCGAAAATGCACGACATAATAGCTGATGTGATGGCTAATCTGACCGTTGGCACTGCATGCGGCAATAAATGCAGCTATGACAACGACCTCACTAGTTCAGCTGCACACCCTGTTTAGCACAGACAACACAGTGGTTGTAGTCCGAAGTAACCTTGTCGCCTTTGGGCATGTACACTCGAGCAGCATGTGGACTTGGGCTCTTCCTCCACCCTGAGAGGTCGTGGTCATGAGACATACACAGTGACACTGCCTGCCAGGGAGGCGAGGCTCATCGACGCTTGATCAGCGGATTATGTGAAGGCATGCATCTTAGCCAAAGAGACCAACCGGAAGGTGAGCTAGGCAATGGCGGAAGCGTATCTGTGAGGGTCCAAGGAAGACGACGAGTAGTGAGCTGGTGATCTGGGCAGATTTGAGGTTAATAATACACAACGGGCTTGGTTTGAGACAAGTGGAATTCGTTTAAGTCTGTATACAGAGCTGGAAGCAATGGATCGGAATGGCTTGGAGCTATCGTACTAAAGTTGGTTGAAGTCAAGTTTCGAAACACAACTCGTTGTCGATCGCAGTAAACTCTCATAACCTTTGCTAGTACAAGATTCTACCTAACAGTACAGTTCAGGTCAGCATGCTAGATACCCAATGTACCTACTTACCTCTCGTAGTCGACCGGTTTCAAGAGCAGGAGGGAAGCAGGAGCAGAGGAGCAAGGAGGAACCGTACGCATCACGAGGGCACATAAGCGGAAGGCCGATGCCTAGTACCTTTGGGTGTGGTCGATTTGAAAGCTTCCAGATTACCGGCATCGAAAGCACCATGCTCTACGTGTACATCTGTAGCGCAATTCGGCAGGAAGACAGGAAGGCAAGGTTGACTTCATCAAAGTCCTTCTTTCTTCCATGAGATGTTGCAACCCGTAGTACCTAGACCCTTGTATAACTTAGCATCTTCATCTTCATCGCCTTCGTCGTCTTCATCGCCGGGAACCCGTAGACAGCCAGTGCCAATACTACATGTACTTTCAGAACATGCCCATACCTCGTTATGTTCATACCATGACTCCTATTTACAAGCCCGTAACTCATTAATTCATACATGCCGCATTCCCTTCCTCATACTCATATTTGTATTTTCTTCATTTTGTTCATTTCCTGTGTTTTCTGTGCTTCTTCTCGCTTCTGCTGCTCGTGCTCCGCTTCGAATGAATCGACTCGCCATCCGAGACCTCGACCTCGTGATGCGGGGGCGGGGGCGGAGGGGGGCTGAACAGGCGGTCTCTCCTCGACGACGACGAGCCCTTGTCCTTCCTGTCCTTGCTGCTGCTGCCGCTGCTGCTGCTCTCCCTATCCTTATCCTTCCTCTCGCGGATCTTCTCGCTCGTCTTCCTGCGCACTGACGAGATGAAGTGCATCACCCGTCGCCACTGCCACGCCACGACGCCGGTGACACTGAAGAAGCCCGTAATGGCTGCGCCGACTTTGCGCATGATGAGGACGCCGGCCGCGCGCCCAGCCGTGGCGCTCTGGATGATCCCGACGAACCCGCTTGTGCCGCCGCTTGCGCCACCGCGCATGCTAAAGCCGCTATCTATTCGGGGTGAGGGGTAGGTCAGTCACTACTACTACACCACTATTTGAATCGACCGCCACCGAGTGATCCGGAAGTAAAACTTACCCTTTCCAGCCCCAACACCACCTATGTAGCCCACGATCTTCGCCACGGTGCTCGGCCATGCGAGTGCGAGGGCGCCGGTGCCCGCGAGGAGAACGCAGCGTGCGGAGACGGGGTTTTTGTGCACCCACTATTTGGGGGCGCCAAGTTAGCACGTGTCGAATGGAATGGGCAAGTGAGAAAATAAGAATCTCAATCAAGGCATGCATTGGTCGGTTACCTTGTAGGCAGCGCGCCCGGCGGCGGTCCTGTGCAGGGCGTGCACGATGTCGTTTGCGAAGGTCGACCCCACGTAGGTGAAAGTGGCGGCGGCAGCGACCAGCTTGAGCTGCTCGGCCTTGTTGGAATTCAGTATCAGCGCCATCTTGGGAACAGACTATACACGAATCTCGTCGTGAGATTAAAACTTGTCAGGTCGGGCGGGGGAAGGCGGGGAGGCACGCAATCGATCTTAAGGAGCCGTTCAGTGCAATCCGATGATAATGACAGGCATGAGTGTAACGACGAAGCGGGCGGGACAGGGTTTTTAAACCGTGGCTCGCTGGATACGCGTTTTGGCGGTGAGATCGTCCCAGTTTCACGATGGGACCCCTGCTCCTTCGCTCACCGCCGCCGCGGAGTATCAGATCCGCAATGTGCAATGTGGCAGTGTGGTCTGGAAGCCTCGGGTTCTTTTTCATGGCCGTGCGGGACGGACCCCGCTAATAAAGTTCTAGAAAAGGAAAGACGCTTCAGCCTCAATTTCTCTTTCGCACTCAAGGCTCCACGAGACTCTGGACCTCATGTCGTGCTACGTATGTACAAGCCGTATGTATATGTATATGTATATGTATATACAGGTCTTCAATGCAAGCCTCGGATGTTTACTTCTATCTCAGAGTCCATTACTCGCAGACATGTAAGGGTAATGCGAATGATATATTGATCAAGGTGAGTCCAACTGAATAGACCAGCATGCTTTAAAGAGTCGAACAGGTAGGTGGCAGGGGACCAGGTCTTTGATATTACAGCCTCTCGTCCAACTGCTCATCATATTCTCTCAATCTCGCCCCATGTAGCGCTATACCATTCCCCATCTGTGAGTCAACCGCCAAGACATGCTTTCGAGGTCTAGCACCCACTACCACAACTCATGTATGAAACCGTATCCAACGCCCGCCTATCCGTATATACATGAAGACAAGACTGTGTTCGAAAACGACTTTCCTATGAAGAATTATATCTCATCCAGCCTCCTCTACTACTCAACCCTGAGAAGCTAAGTAGTCGTCAACTGTCTAACGCCATCGTCTCTACCTATCCAGACGACGCACCGCTGCATCGAGGGTGAAAGTAGGTATAGTTGTTGGGCCTGACAGTGGCACGTAGGCCGCCGTGTAGATATATAGCCAGCATGCATATGCCGTCCATATCGCACATGCAAGCCTCGGTATTTGCGTAACCGGAACCGGCGTCGCTAGCACCAGCGCCCTGCCGCAGGTAAACTCATGGTACCTAGCATCCCGGATGCGCAGTTCACTAGTTGCGGCCGTACCCCCCAGGTATCTGCCCCGCTTACATCTAGGAACCAGGGCGTATTCAGTGCCGAAGGTCTTCAGAGGACCTGCGTTGCGCGCGGACCTACGCCATCTCGAGGGATTTGGTTAGGTAAGTACAGGAGGATCAGAGGCATTGCCGCGCCGGGACTGCATATCCGGGCGATACGCCTTGCTTTCACCAGGGCGAACAGATACCGTACGCCATGCGGCTGCGGTGTGGCGGGCCAGAAAGTCGTGCTGGTGGGAATAGCCGCTGCTGCTCCTGCCATTATACTGGGTCTAGAAACTCTCATATGTTGAAGCGACTCGCTTACCTGTTCAAAAAAGCAGAAGCTCTTGCAGAGAACTAACAGTCACTAAGTCATCTTCATCGAAGGGAACGTAACTTGATTTCGTATGCGTGGATGAAAAGAGAAAAGAAAAAGTCACCTAGATATAGCTCCATATAAACGTTTTCAGGTACACCCCGAACCTCGTTACAATATCTCATCGCTGTGCTGTGTATCATCAAGTACGTCGCTCCGACCTCACCCTTTCCATTCCCTAGGCAGCCATATTACTGGAGTTACCAACTCAAGGCCTACCCGTGTACCTAAGACTCTATCTAATGATCATAAAGATGATGGTATACCTATACTGGTATTCAAGAAGACACAATTTGCGTAATTCGTCAATTGAGTACAGACGTATAGACTCTGACCCATATGCTTGAGTATTTGAGAGTACATGCTTCAGTCCGCAGCCTCAATAACGAATCCTTATTAGATATCCAACTGGTGAAGGGGCTCTGTCGTGATCTGGTCATCACGTAGAGTCGGTAATAGCTCAAAAGACAATATTGGAAATATGAACAGATGAAAGAATCAGGGCAGTGAAGTCTGACACAAACAGGATAACCTAGAGAATTAGCCTGAGATATCCAGCTTTCTTGCATAGTTCTAAACAACAAGATATGCAAGCCTGTTTTCTAATAACTGTAGGTATACCAGAGGTATGAGAAAAGTCAATATGTTCCTCCGTAAGAGCGAGTAACCGAAGGTCATCAGCACCATCTATAGCTACCACGTTGATCTGAGATTTTTGGCCTTTCATAGGCTTTGGCCTAGAGCCCATGGGCCCAATGTAATGGCAGATTGGATCTTCACTTGGTAACGGTTCTCTGGGCTCGTGAATACAGCCCTCGAGAATCAGTGATTTTGCCAAAGTAGACCAGATAGCTGATGGAGGACGAGTGGCGTGACCAACTCCACCTTTTGGAGACTTAATGGAAAGGGAAACAGCCAATTTGAAATCGTAATCAGAGGTTTTCCATACCATTTCTACTGGCACAAGATTGGAAGGTCGGGTTACTGGTATGTCTGCTATAAGTGTCGTAACTGTGTCCTCGCCCTTGGTCATACGGTTACAATGTACCACAGAATATTTGTCCCCATTGTGCTGTATCGTACCACGTAGCCAGCTGAGAGTTAAATAGCCGTTCTTCTCGATGCATTGCGTATCGAAAATCATTGGATAGATTGCTTGTCCCTTGAATGATGACATGATCCACTCATCCTCCCTTCCGTCAAGACAAGGGTGACTGGTGAGGCGTAGTGCCCACTTGACGACAGAGGATATTATACAGGGCTCGAGGGATGATCGCCTAGAAATTATATTACGGATACTGTCGCCGAAGTCGTAGTTCCGATTTGATTTTTCTGGCCTGTCATTACATGCCCATAAACGGAGATCCTCGGGCATATGGAAGAGAGATACACAGAGAGCATCAGCGACCACCCAGGCTAATTTATCGACGAATGCGCGTCTTCTAAATTCCGCTGTGATGGGTTTGGCATCAATACAGCCATCTTGTCGACCCTGTATGTATGTCTTTACCATGGGTAAATCAAATATCTCAAAGCCATCAGGTAAGATCGCAAGAGAATGAATATTAGAAGAAGGAAACATCAGAGAAGCCGCATGCGCAACAATCCGGCTGTCTGGAAAGGGAGAGAGTCGGTGAATGAGAAGATCCTTATCGATTTCGTGCTCGCGTGCTTTTCTGTGCGCCATGCAAAAGAAAAGATTGGAGGTGTCGTGGTCGAAGCAGACATATCTTGAGAATCTAAGTTTCTTCAGACACTCACTTAAGGCGAATGGAAGGGCCTCATTAAGAGCCTGAAGTGCATCCCCAGTATCAAAGCCACAAGTCTTAAGCAACCATTTCCCGTAGGCTTCAAAACTAGCCATTCCACGCCAGTGCCATGAGTCTGCAGGCTCAGCAAGCTCAACTAGTCGATCTATCGTATGATATATGGTCACCTTGAGAGAATCTTTATCGAATTCAGGTCCGCTAAGTGCGATGATATCTACTGAAGAGTTCGAATTCTCGATTATAGAAGTCCCGTTTTCGAGATATATTGAAGGAGGAATTCCAATACACCATGTAGTAAATGCGGCTAACCATGGTACACAAGCGGTCGATTGTATTGTGACTCTCGTGACCGTTGATCCCCCGATTCTATTGAGTTGTCTGAAGGCATCTACAATTTTCTCAATAGCCACAGGAGAATTTGGAACACCGTTGTTGTTCCATTGCTGACTTGTTTGGGGAACGAGGCGGTAGTAGCCGATAACCGAATCAATGAACCCGGAGGTGTGGCAACGCGGTTCTAGGCTTTCTAATAAGGCCTTCAGCTGTCTAATAGTCGGTAAGAGCGTTTTGTCCTCAGCGGTCTGTCGTAGCATCATCTGAAGCGCTGACCCAGCTACGAAGGGCGTCATCGTGGTGATAAGTGCAGCAGCAAGCCCCAGAAACTGCACTCCGGCCAAGCTTTTGCCCAGCTGAGAGGCGGAGTCGTTTGCTGAAAATCCAACTACGCCTTGAAGGAAGCGGATTGGAACTGGCGGCGGCGTTGGGACAATACACGTTTCGACTTTCTGGCAGGTTTCTCGACTCATCGCAATGGTGTTCCCAAATCTTTCAAAAGCTAGCAGCGCGATCGGTTAGACATTGTCGGTAGTTGCGGCTTCTAGAATGCCCCTAGCAATAGTAACTCCCCATTGCACAGTTGGGTCTAGGTTCCATGTAGCTTGAACAGCCATATTGTTTCTCTTCGGTGCTTGTCGACACAGTAATCGTACGACTGGGGATCGATAGCTCAATCTCGGTCGCAAAAGCTGCTTTCGTATGAGAGACTGGCCATGAAACCACAGATGCGGGGATGTTTTGTGCCCAAGCCTCTCAGCCAAAGAGGCAATCCGGCAGACGCCTGGTTTTGCCTCTTCTAACAATGTTGCGTGCTTACCCAATCAGCTGCTTGAGACGAATCAAAAAGACAGGGGAAGTGCTCAGCCTACATGCAAAAGAAGTCCTTGTTGTCTGTATCAATATATCATGCACTTTGTGCATTTCTCATGCGATTTTGAGGACTCATTACCAAGACGGAAAGGAAACTTTTGTACGGCATCAAACGAAGTATTTCACCCTACTTTGAGACTAATGTTTGATAAATAAGATGTTATTCCCAACCGAACAATAGGTATTAGACAAATCAGCAGCACCAGTGAATCTGAATCCGGGTGTATATGTTGATCATGCGGAGGTCTCCTGGGGTTTAGCTAGTAATGGGTACTTCCTCGATATTCCCATGGCTGCTTTACCCCCTCCATACTCAACTACCCACTGCTGTAACCATCGAAATGAAAAATATGAGATGAACTACCGAAGCGAAAGCTGCTTATCACTAGGTAGCACCAAGAGGAATCGAGCTTATCTTCACTTCCATCTACAGCCACAGCTTGTATGAGCTGGAATGTTATGTCACAATTATTCAACCTCATTAGATGTTTCTTTAGTAAAGACAATCGAGGATTAGGTAATACAATCATATATCCATCCTTATCTTAATTCACACCGTTTATATCATCTAAGCCAACATGCCATTCAAAACTCTACCCCAATAGGGGGCTCACGTGTCCACTATCAATTTAGATTCCAACCCCACGCCGTTCACGTGATATCTCGGGAACCATCTGTCAGCAAAGCTTTTTAGGTACTCTGGACAATGTCCAACGAACCCAGTCTAGCTCTATCAAGTTCTTCATTCTTCGACCTGCACAATCTTCAAAGATGGCAAGCGACACGCCAGCCCCTCCAACCCTCCCGCCCGAAGCCATCGAATTCGCTAATCGCATGTATAACGCCGCGCGAGCGGGCCAGTTGGACGTCTTCGAGCAGGCGTTGCCCGCCGGCCTCCCTGCCAACATGACCAACGAGAAGGGCGACTCTCTGGTATGCATGCCCCCCCCGTGTGATCTTCCGTGCTGGGTGGCGCCGTTGGGAGTGTTGCGTTGTTGCCCACCCACCTACCTGTGCGGCGAATTCGGATTGCTAACTGCAAGTGCCTGTTTCCTCCCGACAGCTCATGCTCGCGGCCTACCACGGGCACGCGGACCTCGTCAAACTGCTGCTCCGGCACGGGGCCGACCCGAATCGGATAAACGACAGGGGTCAGAGTCCTCTCGCTGGCGCCGTCTTCAAGATGGAGGATTCGGTGGTCGAAGTGAGCCCAGCCTTTTGTCTCTGCCACGGGGAAAAGTGGCTTGAGTACTAACGGCGCGATCTGTAGGCGTTGCTGGAAGGTGGTGCGGATCCTGAGCAGGGGGCGCCCTCGGCGCTGGAATGCTTGGCGATGTTTAAGCAGGAGGAAAAATGGGGCGGGAAATTCGCAGCAGCCCCGGGGAAGGGCAAGACTAAGGCGAGTTAATATTACTTATTTGGAGGATAGGCTGAATTTCGAGCACTGTCTCTTGCCCGGCTAGCGTGGCTCCGACGTACTACATGGAGGTAAGTTTGGTGCTCTGAAGGGCGTTGAATGACATATGGTGGATTGCTAGTGACAGAAGATGGTTTCTGGGGCAAAGAGCAAGAAACACTACTCGAGATTAGATAGACGAGGTTATACGTACAATTACGTAGACGATTTATAAGCTGCCCTCGATGCTTTGCTACATCGTGACCAAGTCCTCGACCTATATTCTGGAATTAGTTTGATACCGAGGGCCTCTCCTGGAACCCTCTGCCAGACAACGTGGGCGACTTTCGGGTTAGGCTAGTCTGTCGCTTCAGAGTATGAACTCTAGGCATGATGCACTAGGATCCAATTGACAACTGAGTGTGGCATCCACCTGACATAGCACTTATGGCCAATCAAAGTCTTGTTCGTTTGGCTCTCATACCCTACATCAGCCGATACATTAATACTCCTTATAAATCTTCAGATCAAGATCACGGGAGACACGGTCGGTCATGGACTGCAACGTAGTTTAAAACCGTACGCTGGGAAGATGATGTACTATGCTGCCGATACTGTATTAGTTCTCTTCTTCGCATCCCCAGAAAGCTGGAGCATGCAATGAAAAAAAAAGTGTGTTTTGTTAATTGATGCCCCATCAACTCGAAAGTCGACAGGGCATCTTATATTCTGCGAGAAGTTAACGTGTTCAGCCCAAGAGATGAAAAGCAAAGTACCAGAAGATCAAGACAACAAGACGAAATGTTAGGATGGCAGAATTAACAGCAGGGGAGAAATCAAAAACAGAAAATCATCAATGGCAGAAAAGCAGCGGCAGCAGAAAGTAACAATAACAGAAAACAGCAACGAAAACAGCAATAACATAAAGCAGTAATAGCAGAATGCAGCAACAGCAGAAGACAGAAACAGGGTAGCAACATAAAGACAGCAAAAGGAAATCAGAAAAGTAAACAACAAATAGGGGATAAGGAACAAGGCAAAGGTGGTGGAGAAGGAATTAGGAATGGGAGAGGCAATGCGAACATGTGAAAATCAAAAAGGGAAACAGTTGGATTGCTAGGCAAGCTCTAAGTATCACTCTCAGTATTTAAACGAGAATCATCATAGAGTGAGCAGAGCAAGAAAATGGAGTGCAAGAAAATAAAAGAGGACAGGGGAGCCAAAAAGAGCAAAGGAGAACAAAAAGAGAAAAAAAGCATCAAACATAAAAAATCCACATCGCCAATCGGCCACCACGGCATTATGAGCCTAGCTAGAAACCCCCAATACAGATGTAAAGGGTCAGTGATATCCCGCACTGAAGACTCACCACAGACCCGAATGCCCTCATCCGGAGAAGGATTCTACCAAGAGTATATGTCCCACGTCCCCCATAAGTGTCTTTTAAGGTCCATGGATACGAGAATCCATTGCAACTTGTGTTGACCGATTTCTGTCCACCCCAGAACATCGAAAGGTCATGCCACACAAGCGGGACCAGAACAGCGCTTCTTATGAAGTAGCGAAGCCAACCAACCTCCCGAGTGACCTCACGTACTTCCGCGGTGGAGCGTGCTCAAGACCACATCCGAATTCGTCGGAGGTATTTGGGGTTTCTGACACTCCTATGGTCACGCAAAGGCGGCCATCGCACCTGGACCCGTATAAGGTAGACAGAAGGGGTGAACCGACGTCAAGTATATACTCAGGGATACTTCCCCTAAAGGCCAGGCACGATGAAATACTCTGGTAGTCTCACACATACAGCGCCTAGGAACTGCAGCTGAATTCTGGGCAAGCAAGGGAACACTTGAGTTTATCTCCCACCTCTGCGGTTCTCACCACGAAGATGGGGTCCAGGGACTGGGATGCGGGTCCCCACGTTGCCGCCGAGCCACGCTGACCCCGAGGTATGTTTGACTCTTTGTGGTAGTTGCGAATGACTAAGTGAAGTGAAAGCAATAACAAGAAGCAAAAAAGCAAAAAGAATAATAATAAAAATTATCAGGAATGAAATGGAGTGAGTCTCAAAGGTCAGATGGCATGACCTCTGGACTCGAGATTAGTAGGGGTCGAAATCGGAACTCGCAAAATTCGTCGGTATCGTATCGAATGCATAGTGGTCCAGCCAATGAAAACTGGCCAATGTCGAAGTGA
This sequence comes from Whalleya microplaca, assembly GCA_022497155.1. Classification (NCBI taxonomy): domain Eukaryota; kingdom Fungi; phylum Ascomycota; class Sordariomycetes; order Xylariales; family Xylariaceae; genus Whalleya; species Whalleya microplaca. Next base: position 473,775 of record MU385727.1, on the reverse strand, counting down.
AATCGAGGTGAAGTTGCACCCAAGAATTAAAAGGGCACTTGACATCGACTCGTGTTACGCGGGTTGTCGTCGGGGTGCCGTCGAGAAGCGTGATCGGGTAGTGTCGTCGGGAAGTGCCGTCGAGGGTGCCGTCGGAGTTGCCATCGGGGACGTCGTCGGGGGTATCGTCGTCTAAGTTCCTCCTGGATGGTGAAGTCCTGGATGCTGAGGTGGCCAAAACAGCAACTAGAATATATAAGTAAGAAGGAGTTCGAAGTGGAAGTTGCAAGAGCCACGGAAACAATTGAAGGGATAATGGAAGAGGAAAATAAGAAGGAAAAGAGGCAAGGAAAAAGTTGTAGACTCTTAAGAGGTGTGAAGGTAGGTTAATGAACTGGAAATGGTACGACTTGATTAACTGGGCTTAGAGAGATGTGAAAGGAGGTTGGTAGAGTTAGGTCGGTTGAGTGAGACTAGCAGGTAGGTAGGTAGGTAAATAGGTAAGTAGGCAAGTAGGTGGAGGTAGGTGGATGGAAAAGGTTTGGAGAAGGTATGTGGATGCAGGGGAAATATTATGGACTAACTAGCTATGTCTGGAGCAAAGTGAAAGTAGGTTGGTGAATTCATGTTGGTAGAAGTAGGTAGGTAGGTTGAGGTAAGTGGAGGTAGGTGGATGGTAAAGGGTTAGTGAAGGTAGATTGGTGGAAGGTGGTCTTGCCACTTGAGGTAATCAGTGCAACATGCGGTGAAGTAGAGGTGAAATCAGAATGAAAGGCGGGCTATTATGCTGTGATGGGATTTTTTTTAAGCAAGCTGGGTTAATCTTGAAAGGGATTAAAGGTAAGGCAGCTTAGGAAGAATGGGAGGATAGTTGGCTTACCTGGATATCATTGTCGTATCCCCCAAGAAATCCGCCAAATATTACTCCGAAGGCGCATCCAGTCGATATTGGCGTAGTATATTTAACGTTCCAGGCGAAACCATAGCTGTATCTTGGGTTAGATAGAAGAGAGGATAACTGATCGGCAGAGAATGATGGAATGTGTGGTAAGTCTTTGGCAAGGTGCTGCTCTGGCTGGGGAGGATAGGACAAGAGGACAGTGCATTGAGGCAGGGGACACATGGCAGGAAAATCATGCAGAAGAAAAATTAATTTGAGAAAAGGATTCGAAACTTACTTGAATGATGCTGATGATGGGGATCCCATTGTTGAGGAGCAAAAGGTCGAAAGGTCGAAGGCCGGTAAGTTGAAGGTTGGCAGGTTGAAGATTGGCAGGTTCAAGGTTGGCGGTTGAAGAGTTGGAGGTGGAAGGGAGAATGATGGAATTGGTAGCAGGGGGGAGTGCAGTATTTATGGATGCACAAACTGGGTGATTATTGCTGGGTGATTACTGCTGGGTGATTACTGCTAGGTGATTACTGCTGGATGATGATTGCTGGGTGATGATTGCTGGGTGACTATTACTGGGTGAATGGTGCCGAGTGATTGCTTCCGGGTGAATATTCCATCGAAATGGGAAGTACCAGTGATTCAAAAGCTCAATATGGTAGGACCTATACAGATGTACCTATGTACTAACGACAGCACTAATGTTGATTTTGAATTATGGAAGGTCCGGAAGTCATTTTCACTTCACCCAGACATCAGCATATATCATATCTGAGTGACTCATTTATTTCAACAGGTCATCGCATGCTTTCGATGTCATGTAGTACGAGGCATGATATCAATGAGTGACTAGGCTGTGAAACCCTATGAGTATAGTATTGAAGAAAAGAAGTCAGTACCTTAACCTTTGATGGAAATAAGGTCTCTAAAAGTTGTACCTCATAATACATACGTTCCTTTACTAATTGTGATGTGCTAATGACCTGGCCAGATTACCTGGACCATGTAAGCTAGCATAAGGTGTGAAGCATTGATCTTGATATCTTCGTACACTTTTTGCACGGGGGTGGTCTAGCGCACCATTATATTGATTTATTTGTCGCTGCAAAAATGTCCCATTGAAGTTGTACACAATATAGCATCGCTGTCATTCCTCTGGTCCCCTTCTGCCGTATTAGGTAATACAGGTGATGTCGGATTATAGGGGTGGCTTAGTAATCCAGGTGGCTGGTATACGCCCCACACCCTGTGGCTATCTACATTGTACCACCTAGTCTAGGACCACCCCCTCTCCGCCCTCCCCGGAAGACTTTAGATGACATTTTACCAATGATAACTATAATGACACTCATAACCTGCGTCTATGACCACAAGTGAGATGCCAATAAGACCGGGTGTTGTAAATCCCAAGTGATTAAGTAGAATGCGTTCCTGGCGGCTAAACCTAAACAAGCGGCATGTATCAAGTACTTTACGGGAGCGACACGATCTACTTCAGCCTCTGGGGTATTTCAGTTGCCTCATCATGGATACGCTCGGAGACTTTTTATTGGAGAAAATAAAGTAATTGTAAAAGAATGTACTCTGATTGTTAAGATAGAAATCTAAAGAGAGAGTGCATATGTTATGCTTAAATAACCCGATGAGGAGCAAATAACTTTTATGACGTATGACGTTGGCAGTCTAGCTATTAGAGTATTGCCTTCTTTGAGGAAGTACAAGACGATCCTCATGTGAGTGAAGAATTATAAGATGGTGTGCTTGCCATGCTTCTTAATCTCATGTGCTACTTTCTATGTCCTGTAGCCAAGGTTATAATCCACTCCACTCCACGAGAGCCTCTCGTAAACAAAAGATCACTATTATACGTACCGTGCACGCATACACGTACTGTATTATGCAACGTGCCAGCCCTGTTTCCACTCCACGAGAACCTCATGTGGAGTGGATTACAACCTTGCCTGTAGCATGCGATAACTTCAGCTAACCTATCTTTTGGAAAGCATAGATATAGATATCGTGACACGAGGTTACAAAAGCCTTGATTTAGCGATATCACGCTGTTTTAAGCTCTCGGTACGATTTCTCCGTATCTTTAGATATCTTTAATGTCGATATTAAATTAGATTACGAGATACTCCATTCCATATATCACCTAAGATGATTCACCTTCGAAAGTCTGATGTATAATAAGCTGGAAAACCTAAGAGGTAAATATATTATCATCGTGCCTTTAAACTACTTGAAAGGACAAAGGGATAGTACGAGGTATGGTAATTTATTACCTAAAAAGCGGTATCCTAGCGCTCTGCCTGCTTTTATAGAACGGAGGAAAAGCTCCGGTAAATCAGTTTAAGAATAAATATTACCAGTCTTCCGCAAGGCTAGGGACGATCCCACGTATATTAAACTCCCCTAATAATTCTTTCGAAATGTATTGTCTACTTAAAACGTCATGTTGGAGTACATAGCTGCACCCATGAAAGAGGAGGATGTCAGAGGTATTTCAACCTCTTTCACGTATATTATATACAGATCCTATGAGGCAGCAGGCTCAGCACAATCATTCCCGTATCTTCTCTTGCGGCATCCCCGGTGCAGGGCGTAAAGAATCCACTCTTGTTGGCTGAACCATCTGCGTGTGGCGTAGAGCTATGTCCCCGTGCTTATCACGCCTCTCTGGTAGTTGGATATTTCAGGTTCGTTAAGTTAGCCACGTGGAACTAATGCATAATGTTTCTTTTATCCTCACATATGCCATGAAAGCGAGGCCCCCGAGACAGTTCTCCACACAGACTGCATATGTTCGGTTCATTAAGTGTCATTCTAGAGCGCCGATTCTATGTTTTCTCTGCTGATTGCGTTGCATCACCGGGTACTAGATCCTGTCTCGGTGAAACATATATACAATCTTTATATCTTTTAAGCCAAGCGCCCAATGTCTTATTATCTTGCTTCGTCCACGTTGCATGTAACCTTTCCTTGCATACTATACACAAGATATTTACCATCCACGGATTTAAAATGAGATAAGAGTGGTTTGGTAATTAGAGGCTGAACTAAATGTAATCTATGGCGAACATTCACAATTAAGAAAAGGGCTAGTGATGTATACTTAGAACATTCATAGGTTGAAATACGAGATATTATCAAATGACTGTTCTACACCAATGGAGCCAAAGGCCCAGTGGCAGACACTCAGATTCAGAATTAGATGTTATATGAACTATGTCATAGACACTGATGTTCACCCTATAAATATAAAGCTGCAAGGTAACATCACTAAACCGAATCGCACCTTCTAACAATTATCAATTGTATCTAATATAAAAAGGGTGTTGATATAACTGGTTAATGAGTCTTAATTAACTTGAGGTTCATATTTTAGAGTGGCAGATGGCCTTTTACATATACACAATGCTACTATGTTCCTTGTACTGTACCGGTCCTTGATCTTCAATTCAACAGAAAGTTCCATCTAGTGACTCGACAAATCTGCTATTTTTGGTCTGATATAGTCTTACTTGAGGATGAACTCACCTATCAAATGCTGTTCTATTGTTACCCTATGAATATTTTGCGGTATGTTCCCGATCTTGAGGCCAGCTAGTACAGACGCCTTGGGCGGTCTTACGGCTTGAAGCTAGCATTGTGCCCTTCAAGGTATACTAAACTTCCCGAGACATCGACTCTTATCATCCAATGTTTTATTTAACTCAGCGCCATAGTGTCGATTTAGTTTAACAAGAGCAAGCTGAAATCTATCTGACCGAATAATTTCCTCTGGCTGGACCGGCGACAGCACTCCAAGAAGCACGTAGAGAACCCAAAACATATCAGAACGTTAGACAGGCCGCGCTTCGAAACTCAAAGTTCGAGTTGTTGCTAGTTATAAATATACCTTGAATGCCACTTTATTTCAAATAAAACAGCAAACGGTCCACACCTTTTACCTTTGTTTCTACCATATCGCCTACGATCAGAACTTCGTCATAATTCATTCAGAATGTTGTTCTCAACTCTAGCTATCGCTATTCTAGCACCCATCTCACAGTTTGTCCTGGCTGCGCCTTCTGCTAAAGACGGGATTTTTCAACCGGACCAGATTGTAAAGCGTGCTACAGGTACTCTTACAGCGTCTGTTGCAGCTACACCAACGATGGGTGAATACTTTGGTCCTATCCAGGTTGACGGGAGGACGTACTCGGTCTTGTATGATACTGGATCCAATGGCTTGTAAGTTCAACTATGCTTGCAATCCTATTACAATGAAGTTCCTTTTAACCCAGACAATAGATGGATTAAAAGGAGCCCAGCTGCGGTTGGTCCAGCTTTCAGTATCACTTACGGTAGTGGGACTGTTTCTGGAAATGTGACTAGCGGAACTGTTGTAGTTGGAGGAATGACAATTAGTAACCAGGCATACGGTGTGGCAAGCTCCTGGGCGAGTGGTTATAACAACTATGACGGGATACTGGGGCTTGGTCCTCATCCTACTCAGTTTGGCTCCGTCAATGCCCCTACGTGGCTAAGTAACACCATGCCATTGCTCAAGCAGCCCTTGTTCGCAGTGAACATGGTCTCGGGAGCCACAAGCACATACAACTTTGGCTATCAGGATGCAAGCCATGAGAAAGGCACGCCTATCTATAACGCCGCTGACGTGTCTACTAGTTCATGGTACCTGAAAGTGACTAGCTTTGGTGTTCCATCCGGCGACACGTCCGTCAACTGCAACCTGGATACCGGTACAACTGACGTCCTTGTTCCGCTTTCCGTCGCCAAAGCCTACTGGAGCCAGGGTTGTAATCCACTCCACCCATTCCACCAGCCACACATGTGGAATAGGTGGACTTTAATTTACGATAAAGTTATATGGAGTGGACTAAATGGATTTATTAAGAGGTTATATAGAGTGGGTGGCTATAAAGTGGACGTGAATTAGCTATAAATATACGGCGTATACTAGCTACAGGAGAGGGCGTATACTAGCCACAATATACTAGCTACTTAAGGCGTATTAGCTATAGCTATAAAGCATACGTTACCTGTTAGGAAAGCTAGCAATTTTACTAGAAATTACTAACAGCAGACCTCCTACTCTACAGTTAGTCTACCCACCCACCCATTTCTACCTACGAGAGCTTTAAGTGGACGTGGATTAGTTAGCAGCAAGGCTAGATGGAGTGGAATGGAGTGGAGTGGCTCCTATAAAGTGGCCCACGCGTGGATTAGCGTGGAGTGGATTATAACTTTGACTGGAGCCAGGTCAAGGGTGCAACGACCAGCGACGGCCAGAAATGGCAATTCCCTTGCAGTTCCGCTGTGCCCGACTTTGTACCTACGACCGGAGGAGTTAAATTTCCAGTTTCGGGCAATTACAGCGTGTTTCACCTCGGTGGCGGCACATGCGGCTCACGTCTACAGGGAATACCCATGGCTGTATTCTAGGGCAGAGTTTCCTCTACGGATACTACGCCACCTTTGACTATGGAAACAAGTCTATCGGTCTATCTCCAAGGATCTAGTATTGGCATGATGATTGCCGAGATAATGTTGACACTTGATCACTATTCATCATGGTACGCTGATCTTTCCAAAGAGCTGAAACGCATGGTAATTATCTAGGTGTTGAAATTCACGCAATTGTACTTCTTGCCATATTATTTGTTTCAGGATATATCTATATATCTAAACAAATCATTTCTTATACAAATCCATGCAGTGAGGCAATGCTTTGTTAATGTAGTCGTTACTACTTTGCCTTGCTCGTATCAACGAAGGAGCTAGATATCGTCTTCATTCGATATAATATATAAAAATTAGGACATAACTGCAGATGACGATAAATAGGGGGGGGGGGGGGGGGGGGGGTGTTTTATCACACCATAATTTATTTAAGTTTTTAATATGATTTTTTTATTAAAAAAAAACAACAAAAAAAAAGT